>VWPW01029017.1:0-21824 GCA_013389825.1 Crypturellus undulatus
TGCATAACTGTATGAAACCACTCAATGAGTCCCATTACACAGAAAGCATTCGGTGGAAATTAATAGCAAGTGACAAAAACTTGTTTTTCCCTTATGAAAGTTAGAAAAGGGCATGGGAATTCTTATGTCTATTTTTATTTACTTATTTTTTTTAATGAGAAGCCAGTTCTCTTTATATAATCAGAGCAGCTGTAGAGGCAGAAAAAATATAATCAGCAGGAACAACTTAGACCCAAGAAAGCCTCCCTGGAGTTATCGCTACATCACAGCGCGAGCTGCTTAGGAACAGTTTGGTAAAATAAGAGACAAAAGTGGTCTGGGAGAGGAACGGCCTTAAACTGCAGACATTTTCCCCACTTCTTGGCTGTGTGAGCTGGAAAGCTGACAAGTTTTCACAGGCCTGACTGAGCCCAGCCCCTGACTCAGAATTAAATGGGACATAAAGCTTTGGCTGCCTGAGATCACTAAGCATGAACAAAAAATTAAAACTAAAATTACCACCACTGTTTAGATTAGCGCTAAGAGGGGGAAAAAAAAAGTGCCCTTTCCAATGTTTATTGTTTGGCACTGATGGTCATTACTGTGAGCTAATGAAAAAGGAAGAATACTCACCTGGGTGTCTTTCCAGCCTGGACAATAAAGAGCATAAATACTGTGGTTTCCCAAATTGAAAATAAATAAGTTCTGTTTATATCAGTGTGTTTATCATAGATAATGCTTAGTTTTTGTAAGCTAGCATTATCATAATCTGCATATTTCATATTTATCTGCATTCCTAACCCTTCCATTTTCCACTGCAGCCATGCTAGGATGCACACGATCTATATATGCATCTATTTAGGTGATGGAGAGATCCATACTATAGCTAAACTGCATTTTTTTCCATATTAATCACCCTGCCCTGCACTACTGCTGAGATCAAAGAATGTTTATTCTACTTCTTCCTTCAAGATGGAGAAAGGTGTCACCAGCTTGGGGAGGAGAGACAGCTACAGACCATGATATAAACTGAACATTTGTGTTCATTAATATTGCGAAGTAATTAAAAAAAAAAAAAAAAAAAAAATCAACTAAGGTTCCTTATTCCCTCTTTACCCCCAGAGGAATCTTAAAAAAATGGGTCCATTTACCTTAGCAGGGCTATAAAATTCTTCTTGCCATTCCACTCACTGCAAGTTAATGACATTTTCATCTTTAAAAAGAAAAAAAAAAATAGATAAATGAGTTCAGCCTGTTCTACATTTACCAACACAAAAAGAAAAGTTTAAATTATTTGCTGTAATCTTAGGTTTCAACCTTTCAGAAAAAAAGAGTAATTTTGCATCCAAGAATCATCCCTACTGACTTCAAAATATGCAGGATCAAGTTAATATATCATGTGTCACTTTTATGCAGCTCATACCCATCTGAAGAGTTTCTACAATACCCAGTAGTCACTAGTATTTACTAAGAAGCCCTTTATAAAGAATTGCCTGCAAAAAAAACAAGTTAAAGTCAAAAACCAATATTTAAAGTTCTGAGAACTAGGATACATGCACAGAAACATATTTCTGGAATCAGTAAGAAGAAGTTATGAGGAATCGTGACCCCTTAAAAGTGTTATTCTAGTTACACAGGAGAATTATGAGCAACTTCTTGGCTAAGTTTTGGGCAATGTTAAAATACTGGAATGGTTATGGAAATGTGAGATTTCAAGCCCAAATTTGATAAGAAAACAGTCCTGAGAAAGACTGGAAGAAATGGTTGAGAGCACACAGAGACATGTAGGTCGCATCAATATCAGCTTTCATCAAATATTCATATTCTCTTGCATTTCAGAAGAGGATTGATTATAATAAGGGATAGGGACCTTTTTTCCCCCATTTGTTTGGCTTCACTTGCTAATGCTTCACTTCCATGACGCTTCCCAGATTCCATACTCCCCGCTCCTCACAGGCATCTGTGCATGTCACCAACTTGCCCAATAAGCCACAGAAAGAAGTTTTAGCAGCATTTTGGTGATAGTATCAAATTCATCCTATTACTAGAACCTTGTGCATTTAGCAGTAAATTATGGCTTTAGCAAACCTTAGAGTTAGATTTTAGAATATATACATTCGTGAATCAGTAGTCCTGATTTTATGCTACACAGGGTGAGCAATGAGAAAGTCTCTGCTAAAGCTAGTCCCGGGCTAGCCTAGGTAGTCATATGGCAAGGGTTAGACTGAGTGGTTGGAGTATTTTCAAGTGAGGGTATCAAATAAGAGAAAGGAGAGGCGTGTGATACCAGCTCAGTGGTCTCACTGTTCCCTTCTGCTCCCACTCTCCGTGTCGGGCACTTGTTTGATCTGCATGGCACTGCCCCTTCCCAGCTCATCTGTGCTCTTTCAATGGCTCCTTTCTCCCTTAGGAATCTCTCCTGCAAGAGTCTAATCTCGCTGAGCTAAATTTAAATGTAGGCTATATTCCCTTGCTGGAGGATAACAACAAGGCATCATTTCCCTTTCATTTGGTGACTTCCCGGGCTCCAAAGGGTGACACACGGCATGAGCTGATGCTCACCCAAGCGCTGAGAGGGCTGGACGAGGCCAGGAGACAGACTTGGCTCCATTCTTATTCCTCAGCCAGGGCAGCTGAATCAGCACTGGAGTCAAAGCAGTGATTTATTGCTAGCTTGGAAATCACTATAGCCCTCACACAAAACTAAAAATGAAGGCAATTGTGATTGTGTTTCTGAACTAATGCTTCCCAAATTCCTCCCACAGCAGTCACTGCTTGCTCAGGGCTTCACTCAAAATTTCACAGTGTAACCAAATTTCTGGAAAGTCTTCTGGGTTATTCTCATTTTTCTCTTTCTTAGATTTCATGACAGTGTGAAAACATCATATAGGGACTTATCTTTCTCACTGTTGTCTGCACTCCTCAAATACTCATTTTCCAGTGCCCTGCTAGCTGACTTCTCAGAACAACGTTCCTTGTACGACCGCATCCCAGCTCGTCCTCAGCCTGACCCACATCACCTGTGCCTCAGCTTCCACCGAAGCCTGCTACAGACATCCAGAATCAAAACCAGCTGTCCAGCCTCATACACCACCATTACTTCCCACTCTCCCTTTAACACACATCCTATGCTCACTCTGCTTTCTCTAATTTGGTTTCTAAACATCACAGTTAACTGTCATTTAGTTTGCTGATTGCTATCAGCTCGGTTCTCTGCTAGAATTACTTGCCAGATTTCTCCCTTCCACTAAATATCCGAGGTTCAAGTTACTTTCCTTCTTCCCTCATGCATTTCTCAAATCACTGAGTTCTTTCCTGTCCAAAACCTTCACGCCATGAAATTCACCTCTAGTGGGAGTGTGCCCTAGGCATGTAATCATGGTAACAGGAGTCATAATAAAGTGCCAGTCAGTTAACCTTGGGAAATTTCAGTGAATTCATCTGCAGAAGAGACGAGCGATTACCACCACAGTCTTCCAGATGAGACCATCTTGGAGATCATGTTATTGTCACTTACTGGGTTACCGTGGCTCTGAGCACTGAGGGCTTCCCCAGAGGTCACATCCCTCCACCGGAGGGACAGGATTACAAAAGGCCCAAGATCGAGGCTAGAAAACTGGAGTAGCTCATTGCATCCAAAGAGGAGGAAAGTGCCCTCTACATTGGACTTAAGACTGTGTTTCAGCTGAGGCAATTTTTAGAGGATGAAAATCAAACAGATTTTTAATGGAAAGAGACCTACACAGCCCTGAAAAGGCAGAAGAATATTCTTCTGTTGAATTAGAGAAAGGTTTTCTGCAGCCAAATAATTCCAGATCTTGGCTCTACAGATGAAATCTTGTGCTACAGAAGACATACGATTTTAAGGAGACTTTTAAACGTGAGATAATTATTGGATGTCATTCTTGAAATAAAGACTAAGGTCTGTGCTGGGAAGCAGTGAGAAACAAGGAAGGGGCGGAGGGGAAGGGCAGAACAAAACCTGGCTAAGATGATAGAGGTGCACTTGGCCCTGCTGCCCTGCCTTTGTTTGGGCTAGAGGTGATCTAACAGAATTTCAGCCTTACCACTTCCCAGACTGTCAATCTGGTGTTATTTTAATCAATTTGATCTTATTTTCAATCAATCTGATGTCATTTCACAACAATCTAAAAAGTCCTGCAAGGAGAACAATGGAAAAGAGCAGAAATACAAAACCAGCAACTAAACCATAACCTCACGTTGTCATCTGGTGTCATTTGTCATAGTTCCGGAACAGAAAAGCTTTACACGCAGATAGAGGCTTTACACAGGGAATGAGAGATAACACTGGATAGAGAAGAATGGGATTCACAGGATCTGAACTACTCATTCCAAGATAACAGAGGTAGCAACTATTCCAAATAGAGCAGGATAAGTAATGTTCGACTGAGTAGTGCAACTTCAGATAACACGCTGTTAAAGGAGAAACCATTATCTTTCAAAAAATAGTCAGGTTAGCTTTATGACAAGAATACTGACAAACACCACCTGCAAAGGTCCTTCAAGAAGGCCTTTCTTCCACATTACATCTTGCTAAAACCTATTTCATACCTCGGGTATGAGAATTCATACTCTTGCATTAGTTTATTTTCATACCAATATATTTGATCTAGGAGGTTCTGTTCCCTTTCTTACAACTGTGAAAATGGACCAAGAAATCTAAAGGGGAAAATAAGGCACATGTGCACATACTTACCAACAACCGGGAGAAATAGTTTACAGCTTAAAAACACCACTTGGCTGGCTTGGCCCTTCCTATGTTATGGGAATAACAATCCATACTATGGATACATGCTCATACACATGAAAAATTAAAGGTAAGCAGTAATAATTTAATAGGACAAAGAGAACTAGTAACTGGTCAGTCCACTGGGTATCAGGAGACTGGGTTTCATTCCTCAGTTCTGCTGCTGAATATTGGAGCAGACAGCTGCACAGGTTTCCTCCACCAGGCTTTTTTTTTTTTTGCACTCTAACCACAACAGAAATAAAAACATGAAAAAAGATCCACTCTTTATTCTTTAGAGGCAATTACCCATTTCCTAGGACATTTTGGCAAGATGGTAGAGCATGTCTATCAGCCTGTTCTCATAGACAAACATTTTCCTAGTCAGAATTGATCATTCTTTTTCAGTCTGCATGTCACATAAGTACCTCTATGTAGACCAGACTGGACCCTTCTTGCCCCAGCTCTGAGCACAGCTTGGATCAGCAAGGTCAGGATAGGGGCAAGGTACTAACAAGCATGAGAAGATATTTAAATGCCATTCCTAGGAACTTATTTTTAGGTTTAAAGTACAGAAGTGTGAATCCAGAACAGAATCCCCTGACTTTGACATTACCCGAAATCATTTTGTTTTATTTAAACTTTCAATTCAGTCTAATAAATGAAACTTATTCCATTTATTTATTCCATCCAAGAAAGTATTAAAAAATAAAATAAAATAAAAAAACCACAACTTTAGGGCAGTCAGAATACCTTACCCTCTACTTTATCCCCTTTCCCAATACGTTCAACAGTATCTTTATGTTGTATGGCACTTGCAGAGACAAGTCTAATATTTAGTTTTCATGAAGTCCATTCTTTGTCCTTAAATACCAGACCAGAAAGACTTTCATAAACAGACTTCAAAGACTTTCCCACTATATTGCCACTGAAAACACCATATTTTCTATATGCTGCTTAATTTTATGCAGTGTCAGTCACATCACGTGATGTCGTTCTATATAGTAGGTCAGTAGGAACTGCCATGTTCAGAGGTATCTGGTATTTTGCCAAATCATTTGGCACATCTCACATTCTCATCAATTTGAATTACTTGTAGATCATTTCAGAAGAGAGAGATAATTATTGGCCACTCTTCAGAAAACAGTAGATAGTCTACTGAGTGCTTTGCTGGCCTCCTCATCCTTCTATAAACTGCAAGATGGACAGATTTCCTCAGAACAATATAAATGTGCCAGATTAATATATGTGCAAGTCTATTTTACACTTACTGTCTTGCTGCTGTGCTCTGCAGCTCTCCCTCGCAGTGAACAATACTTCATTGTACAGTTCCCTACAGGCAGCTCAAAGTCAGGGCCATAGGAGCAGCAGATTCTGACCCTGAAGCTGAGATTATTTAATACTTAATTGGTTCAAGCAGTCATTCAGTACTGTCTAAAGCAAGTGGATATCTTCTATTCTTTCAGATATTCGCTTCTTACAGAAATTCTAACCAACTACAATGATTAAATGAAACACATTCTTTAGATCCAAACAATAGCTTTACTATTCCTTTACAATTATTCATGCCTACTAGGTGGATCGCTCTAACACATACATCTAGGAACAGAATAGCCGAGCAGGGCAAAGCTTATAGTAAGGTCCTGGTTATGCAAACAAGATAACTTTTGAAAAGGCAAGGGCTAGAGAAAGCAACAAAAAAGTCACTGTCTACATACCACATACCGTAACACTGGTCAGCGCTGGGTTAATTCCAGGGGATGACAGAGCTGTGTCAAAACACGGCTGCAAAACAAAGAGAGCCTCTGTGCAGCACGACCTTCCACGGGGACCTGCAGAGGGATTGTCAAATGAGTACAGCTCAGCAAGAAAGCATGCGAAATAGATGGAAAAAGCATCAGTTTTAAAACAAAAGAATTTAGGTCTGTGGCCTAGCTGCAGGAAGGGCTTCCATACACAGGGAAAATACTGCAAAGCAGTATATGTTTAAAAGAAGATAAACTAGAGGCTAAAAAGTTGTAGTGAGTTCACAGGAATAAAAACCCTGTAGGCCAAACAGATAGACTGAGAACTGAAGTCTGATGGATTTGACAGACTAAGTGTTTGGGGACATGCAGGGAGCTTGCAGATGCCTTTAGACGCATCAAGGGGTAGCCAGGGAGATCCTGGAAAGAAATGTCAACACACTAAAGCCCTGATGCGAAATACCAGCCTTTAAATTCTGTGAGTGGGAGGCAGTGAGGGACAAGGCAAGATACAGAGGAGGAAGCCTGACATTTACATGGCTCTTTTGCATAGCTGCTTTCACCTGGCTTCTTTCCCCAATTTAAAAGCCTTCATTTCAGTAAAATCACCAAAAACAAACAAACAAACAACAAACAGTGCTAAGTCTAAGCTGAAACCTTAACATCAAATTAAAAGCCCAACCCCAGCACCTCTGCGAGGAGCAACTGCCCCCACAAGCTGCTGCCGTGGGGGACCCCGGGGCTGCCAGCCTGGCCCCCACCTGCCGGCGGGCGCAGATTCCTCCCTCCACCGGAGCAGGGCAGCAGCCTCAGGCTGAATTAGCATCTTCCTCCAAACTACAGAATTTATTTCAATCAGCAGATTTAACTGGGGATCAAAAATGGCCTTAAAATGTTGCAATGCAGCTATAAGTTAGTAAAAATTAAATCTATTTTCTACTTAACATTTTTCTAAGCCTCAGATGGTCAAATTGAACATTCAATTTGAATGTTTGAAAGCAAACCCAAAAACCATGTGGCCTCTTGGACTGTTAAGAAAGCATTTTGCTGGTGCATTTAAGTCATGAATAATTACAGAGAACAAGTCCTAAAGCAGAGGAGGACACAGTGTTGTTAAAAGAAACAAGGCCATGAGCTGGTTTAGCAGGACACAGGAGCTCCTGAGCCAGCCCAAGGCAGGTCAGAATTTCATCCAGGGGGATTGATACGTCACCAAACAAACACTAACAATTAGAAATTTTGTCTTGGAGAAGTGGTCAGGAAGCCAACTGCATCTCTCATGAGTGGTAGATGTAATAATCTTTGGTAATATAACCCAAAGCTGTATGAAGAACTCCCCAAATTCAGAAATAAAAATATCAGAGAACTAGAGAATAAGATTAGGAATGGCAAACTATTCAATTTTCAGAAATGAAACATTAACAACAAGCTTAAATTGTAAGAGTCATGAGCATGTTGATAACATTTGCCTTGCTAACTAGGGTTGTATGGAACAGTTAGCTCAGTGTAAAAGAAAAGAAACCAAAAATCTTCCTCACGAGAATTTCTGAGACTTTGAAATATAATCACAAAATACATAAGACTTTGATTCTTTATTGTTTTAAAATTGATTTATTTCATTGAGGTTAAAATGTGTCCACTGCCATTTCAGTACTCTATTTCGGGAGGAAGGCTTTTCTTAAAAAAGAAAGGGAAAAAAAAAATGGATTTTATAATTTCTCATTATCTTTCATTCATTTTTTTAATTTCAAAGGGGATTCAAATTTCATTAAAGCAACATTCCCAGTAGAATACTATCTCATTAGAGCAGCCCTCAGCTAGTTTTGTTGCACAATTAACCTATTTCTTTGGGTCTGAATTGTTTGTTGTTAAGAAAGGTAAAAAAGAAAGAAAGAAACAATAGAGCACATGAGAGAATCAAAATTGGGTTCAAAATTGCACTGATTTCCTACCTTTCTTAAGCTGTGAAATGAGATCTCTGCAAGAAGGAAAAAAAAAAAAAAAAGAAAAAGAAATAAAAAAGAAAAAAGAAGATGGGCAAGATGGCAAGAACAGGAAAGACCCCCCTTCCTCTGCTCCGAGGAGAGAGGATTCCTATCCTTGTAGGAGACAAACATTTCAGAATGACTCATGTGTTTTGACATGGTATCACATAAACAGGACTAAATAACAAAAAAGTATTTGTCAAAGCATACAAATACACTGCACAAGAAACATAAACCGTACATGAGCAACTGGTTTAGGGTGTTCTTTACATCTAAACAAACCCTCTCATCTAAACAGTTAGGCCAATGATCCTTTCCAAAAGAAATATGCTTTTATTCCATTCCATTTTGTAAATTTTCAATACAAACCAGTCTGTTTAGGATGAAGTAGTGGTGAATATTTTATTTATTTGCTATTTTGCTGTAAATTGAACAATGGCATGTGTCTAAAAATAGACTTAATCTCATATTACCACACTTTGTGCATTCACCTTCTCTGCCCCCAACTGGAGCTCCCCATAAGCAGATCATCTCATTTCTTCCACTGACTACAAGTAAGGTCAAGCGTCAAAGGTAAATAAGAGTAGGTATATGAATACGTCACCTACATTTCTTTACTAACTTCCCTTACATACACACTTCAATAGATGCTGCTTTCAGAACAATACTGATTGCAGCTAAATTAATGGCATCTTTCTTTTCTGCGCAGAGATGGAGAAAAACAAAAAGGTTATTTGAAAGAAGTACAAATGCTTCCTTCCTTTCGCATCCAAACAGAAAAAAAGTATTTTCCTTCAACATTATAGCTCAATTTACAAGTCCATACAGTCTGATATTGATATTTTTACAATATCACTATTTTATATTTTAAATTACATTTTTTTCTTTTTAACAGCTATCATAAATCAATCTGCAGCCTTCTACTCAGATTCTGAACAGCTTTACAGAACACACAGATTTTATCTCTTGCTATCATCATTACAGCACAAAGTCCCAGTCAGGATCTGGCCCTGCAGATGCAGTAGGAGCCTTGGCCCGACAGCTTCCAGTCTAGGACTGGTGCTACATGTTGTTCTGCCTGTGCGAGTGTATAGCCGAGCGGGCTCAGCACCAGCTGCCTGCAATGGGATTCTGTCCAAACGTAAGCACCAGGCTTCACAAATTGCAAAATCTGAACTGATAATTGTGGAAAAAGAAAGGACGCCACTGAAATCAAGATCACTTAATTACATAGCTAGGCATGGTATAAGCATTGTTTAGTTTGATGACTCTTAAAGGTATTAATTATTGTTACTATTTTGAGTAACATCTGCTCTACAAATTAAGCCCCCTTTGTTCAGTCCCTTGTTAGAGGCATCTTAGGGGAATTTACACTCCAAGAAAGATTCTCCCATCACTTCTTCTTAAAAATTAATAAATAAATACAATAAAGATCCATTTAGTGACCATTTTATAAAGATCCTAGCACTCTTTTCAATAGAAAAAAATTCAATTTTTGTACCTAAAGTAAAGCAACTGTTTTTTTGGATGAATTAGGCGAGAACAGCTAATCCAGAGGCAGCCCCTGAAGGATCCCTGAAGGATCACTATTTTTTTTTAATGAGTCAACAGCCTCCTCGCAAAACGCCCTGCTGTGCACACACAGATAACGTGGCAGCTCTATGGGGAAAGAAGCCGAACTGAAAACCCTGATGGCAAAACCCCCGCTCCGTCCAACGAGCCGGGCTGCGAAGGGCAGCCACGGCGGGAGCGAGCGGGAGGCTCTGCCCATGGACCCTTCACCCACCACCGGCAGAGCAGGCCACAGCCAGAAAGAGCAAGAAGTTTTCACAAATCTCTCATCTCTGCAACAAAGACGCCAAGTATCCGAGTATGCATTTCTGATGTCTAAAGAGGGGGAAAGAATACAGAGCAACAGAGACAGACAGAGGGAAAGAACTGAGGAAGAGACGGCAGCCAAGGGCTATTTAAAGGAATTGCCAAATTTAGACAACAGTGCATCGCAAGGGAGAAAGTGGAAACGCTACATCCGGCAGCCTCCCGTGTGTTATTCATTTTCCCATTAAAAATTACATGAAGTACATATTCTTGATGTACTAAACTTCCACTTCAAGCAAAACATAATTCAAGAATAACTTAAAATGAAAAATGCAGTTCAGTGATGCTGGCTTGGAAGAGCTGAGGCCACTGTTGTGCTGCCAGGGAGCTTTAGCACTTATAATAATAATAAAAAAATGGTGCCAAGAGACTGGCTAGAGGCCTCTCTCGAGATGAACGTTGCTCTCCTGTTCGGAAAACACCAGCACGAGCCCAAGGCAAGCGCTAGGCCTGCCTTGGCCGAGGTCACCATGCACAGAGAAAGGACCCAGAGAGAGATGCGGCAAAGGGGCTCACCCCTAAACACGGAGGAGGTGAAGCCCACGGAGACCTGAGGGCTCCAGTCCACTTACGAGCCAAGCTAAGGAGCCGCCTTTTCACAAGGTCTCCGTTTTCAGCAGCCTGCAACACTCTTGTACGGGCTCCTCCAAAATAGAGGTACCAAGCAGGAATCCATGTATCCAAGATTCACAAGATCCATTCTGGTCCTTGAACCACAACACTGGTTCTGGCTACTGCTATGGGCAGATTTTAGCCAAAGTCCCCAGTCCTGCCACAAGGCAGGTGACTTTGCATGCATCATGAGCCAGGTAAATGGAAATAATTTTATGGAAGGTGCTGCACAGCTGAATTTCTGTTTTAAGTATACTGGAAAACAATTAACATATTCCCCAATACAGCTAAAGTGTCATTCAGGTTGTTGACTTCTCTCTGCGTGGTTAAAAGTAGTTGTACTATTTGGACAAATGGTTCCATGTTTTATTGACCTCTCTCACTTAATACCACTAAAACTGTTTTTGTTATGAAATGCATTTTCAATTCTAATTCAGCTTGCCCTAATTGTTAAATGATTTCTGCCACATTTTTATGAACAAATTGAATCCAAACCATTAGTTCACAGAAGATGGCACATAACAGGGGAGGAGGAATCCCAGGGGCTCTCTAAGTAACAGGTTTATCTTACTTAGGCATCTGGTGCCTCCGTGGAGGAGCTCTCAAATTCTAGAGCAATAAATCAAAACTCACTGAGATCAGATAGAACCTGTATAACTTACAAAATTATAAGAAACTAAATATTAGCTGAAGATATCAATTTTTAAGAAACAATGCAAGCATGCAATTATTCCATTTTACTTAAATCTGTTTGGGCCAGGTGGATGAAGGGAAACAACCAAGCAAAACCAAATACACATAAAACCTTTTCTGCAACATACGTGACTCCAAATTTAACTCTGAATAGATCTGCTATGTCAGTTAGAGCTTTCCTATGACAACTGCTATTAATAACTGCCTGTACTTGTCTATTCAAAGATACAATGTATATTATTATAATAATGTAAAAAGCAGATCTTGGGAATAAAAATAATTATTACACAACACTTTTAGAGAATAATCTCATTTTGGGAATAATTTAAACAATCCTTTACCAATTACAGAAAGTAAACTTAGAAATATGTTTACAAGACAATCATAGAATCATACTTGCTCAGCAAGTCCATAGCAAACAAGAACATTTATTTCAGAATCTTTGGTTTAAAAAATAAATAAATAAACCAAACAGAGCCCACATATGCCCTTGACATAAGGTTCCCTGAAGGTTTCGTGGTGAACTGTAGCCCAAGTTCCTGTTGAGAGAACTTTCCCCAAGAGATCGCATTGCATCCAACCTCACACCCAGGCTGTGCGCAGAGGGCAGGTTGTTGCCTGCTTAGAGGGGCTGCCCGTGATAAGCAAGACAACCTCTTACCAGGGTGTTAGAGAAATTGTACAAAAGTTTTTTTTTTTTTTTTTTTTTTTAAAGAGTTACCAGCTTTTGTTTTAAAATAAGGTGTATTTTAAAATTATCTACTGTACCTCTTCACAATTTCATTTTGCTCAGCCTCAACAATAAAAATGACTTCACCAGTAAGTAGAGCTATGTGAGAAAAGCATCATCTAACTTGGAACGAGGCAGAACGTTGGTCGCAATGTTTCATCAATAAAACTGTCTCCAAAACTTACATTTGCATCAACTGAAGTGCCCCATTTCATTAGAACAATACAGATTTTATAAGTATATGTTTCTAAACTCATTTTTAACCATAAAACATGCATTAAGTAACCTAAAAACTATACCATGAAAAATTTAGAAAAGGCAGATTCACTCAAGCATAATGAAAAAGTTTTCCTCAAAAATTCCCAGCCCCTCTACTTTTCCCTTTAACTTGGAATCAGTGAACTAAACACAAAGCTGCAATTCTGCAGTTTGAAAAAAATAGTCCTTTTTTTTTTTTTTTAAAAAACACTATTACACTATTAATATTTCCTTTGAGTTCTGCTTCTCATTTCTACAGTGGCTTGGGGACAGGATGATTTAAATTAGTAAATGAATTTTAAAAATGGAGCTAAATCTAGTCCATGTTTCAGTCTGGGCAATGTTCCCGAGTTCACTGACTGTTCTCCATCCAAAGGAAAGCAGTGCAAAATTATCTGTGACAGTACACATATGTTGAGGCAGAAGTATCCTTCCATTGCAGAATGTTTTGGACTAACGTGCCCTTGCTCCTAGCAAGTAAATAAGTGCTTGTTTTTAGCTCATATGCCTTCCTCCCTCCTGATCACCAGGCAGCTCTGCAGGCAATCAGGAGCCTAAGCAAGGACTAAGAGATAGGAGCTGCCCTGGGGGCACAACTCAGATCTACATCTCTAGTATTAGTGACCCAAGGAAGATTTCCTTAGTAAATAAAGCCTGGTCTTGCTGGTTGAGGGCTGCTGAATACACCTTGGAAGAGATGCATCAACAGATGCAAGCTGTTGGCCAATAAACATAGATCAGCAGTGATGTTTCACCTGAATGCAGGTGCTAGCTCATTTACACTCCAAAAGCAATTAGGTGATTGCTTCCTTCCTTAAGCCAAAGGCACTTTTTTTGAGACAGAGAGAGAGAGGGGAGGAGGAAAGGGAAGATCCAAAGAAAGAAACCACCACCTCCCTGTCTTAATAGCCCTGAAGGCCTCCTCAGCAAGGTCTGGCACCAACCGCAGGGCCAAAGGAGTCACCTCTACTGCTCACTGCATGGCCCATCAAAGACCTGATGTTTTATTAATGTCTTCTTGAGAGTAGGGAAGTGGACAAATGCTTAGGCAAGTGAAGCTACCATTGTTTAATCACCAGAAATGTGAATTACTACTTATTTGCTTGGGGGTAAATTTAGTAGACATTTTCTAGCAAATGATTTTCATTTTACATATACTCGTTAATCTAATTGATGTGACCCTTCCTTAGGGGCAGAAAAGTTGTCTGAGATACTGGTAATTACTGTTTAAAACCTGCATCAGCTCAAGCTAAGTTAAATGTAAAGAAAGAAGCTGTGCCCTGAGTTACAATGTTAAAATATAGAGAAAGTCACAAGACCAAGTCACTGAAGAGGAGTGATAAAGGAAGAGGAAGAAGTGACAGAGGAAGAAGAGACAGAAGAAGTTACACACAGATCAATGGGATGCATTGCAAGGAAACATACAAAATGGGTTTCTCAGGTGGACATAAGAACAAAGAGGGATAACAGCATTATAGATGGCTTAACTGTGCATAAGCATGTGTTTCGTAGAGAGCACAAAATTGCTCAGAAGAATAGAGAGGACAGATTAGAAATGTGTGCAAGAAAACATTAAGACTTTCTTTTTTATTTAAGCACTATTTCTACCTTCCTCAAACAACTTAGAGTAGGAAAACTTCAATTCTTAGGAATTTTAAGTTAGATCAACCACTTCAATATGAGGCTCATTTTACTCCAATCCATTTCTCATATTTCCCATCTTCACTTGTATCTTTGAATCTGTCATCTTGCAGTGAAGAATGGTTTGCTTGCAAGCCTTGATGCATACAGAAGCTGCATTTTATGTCTTGGGAATGAAAGGAAATAAGTTAGAACTTGTATCTTATCTACTTTCTAGCTTCCCTTCTGCTCTAGGAGTCAACTCAATCAGCCACATATTCTATAAAAAGCAGCACAGAAGCATAATTTTGGTATGTAGGAAATCTATGCGCATTTCACAGCCATTTGCATGAGTAGTAGTTTTACATAGGTTGCACTTCATCCAAGAGTATGAGATAAATGAGTCTATTGGTGATAATGTGGCTAAAATCATAACATGGTTCTTTCTGATTTAACACCATTTGGAAGATGCAGACCTATCTCATCATACCACATAAGAGACTTGCGGAACTAACTTGCAGTTCACATTGCTTGAGTAGTTCAGCGTGGACAGCACATAACCCTGAGCTCAACATAAACCTGTGCTAAGTCTTGAAGAGCTACCCAGGTATTTGCTTGAGAATCACAGTAGTTGTTGGGCTCATCTCTTGGATGTGATCTGGGTGTACCCCACTAATATATGTAGACAGGAGCCAAAGCACTGGGGAGCAGAGCACAGATACAGCGAGTACCTCCACAGCAGCCAGGCTGAGTCCTGCCTGGGAGACACCAAACTGAAGTTAACTCCCCCGGCTGCCCCCTTGCTGTTGTCTCTTGCTAAGAGACCTGAACATTTGTGTCCTGCCTTCCTCTCTTCATTCTGAAGAGGCAGTGCTGAGATGGCTCTGCCTACAACTCACAGGTCTGCAAGGCTTAATAATATTAGTCTCATCATTTGAAGCAGTACTGTCACATTGATATAGCACTGCCCCTGAGAAAATAACCCTGACAGAGCCTATCCGGTCCAGTCCGTGGCACAGTCAATCTGTAAATAAATGAAAGCTGACAACCTTTTCTCCTCAAAAAAAAGTCAGTTCAGAATATTGCATGCCAAAGTGTTTGTGAAGTTGTGTTGATGTATCGAGGCAGACATGTTTCACAGCTGAATCACGCAGACCATTTTGCAAATGACATTAACTCATACATTTAAATAGTAAAAGATTATATTCCTTCTCACACATTTTTTTTAATTGGAGAATTAAATATTCAAAAGCCCCAATTAGTCAAGGAAGGACTTAGCAGGTATTAACAGTATTCTCGACTACTAGAGTAAACGCTGAAGAGCTCACAGAAACACTTCCCGTATACACATTATGAACAGAAATATGTCAGAGACAAACAGCAGCTCCAGAGTACCAAGGATAAGGGTGAACAAGTACAGATTTCAGGATGAGGCTCCATTACTAAAATTTAGAGTTCTCAGGGAGACAGTTTTGCTGGAAAGAGCTCTGCTAAGCTTAAATGAAACCTTGGATAGATGGATGCAAAGAGCAAAACTGCAAAATGAGAGGCATTTCTGTATTACCCAAGCTTTTCATAAAAAAAGATTTTTTTGCTGCTCTTTGAGAATAAGAAGCTGTGAGTTTACTTTGTCTGGCTTTCATCTCTCCTTGCTGCTGAGGCCCTATATTAGTGCATGCAACAATCAACACCTGATTGGAAAAATACCACACTATTTCTCATAGCAAATGATTGTGGCTACTCCATTTTCTGAACACTGCCATTTTTACCATCCTTTTCACACATACTTTTCATCTAAAGCTGTTAAAAGACTTCAGCTCTGTTAATGTAGGCATCCCTTTATCTGACACCAATAATTTTTACCAGGTCACTGGTTTAATGCCTTTAAGCCCTTGATAAATTAATCATCAGTGCAGTCAAGTGATTTTGTCAACCTCATATCAGTATCCGCAGCTTTGAATAACTGGTTCCCATTAGAGCATCCGCAAAGAAAACCCTTCAGCAATTTTGAGAATCTCCTCCTGTCCACAAGAGTTAGAGGACTGCAAGGGGCACGCTACCATCATCGGTAGGCAGTAGGCTGCATCCACACTTGCAAGGCTTGAGCTAGGAGGGCAGGAAGAAAAGACACTAGGGAGACATTTTCATTCCTTAGAAATACAATCAGGATGTACAAACACCTCCCTCAGTCCACCACTCTGGAACTGATCCAGAATAGCATTTAAGCTTGAGAAGGTCCATGCTAATGACCTCAACTAACTACAGCCAGTCTTCACATTAGGCATTACTTCAACACTGGCTAGATCAAACTAGAGCACCAGTTTCTGGATGAAAAGACAAAAGCACGCTGCAAAAATTTCTCTCACATACAAACACCCACAAACATAATTTAACATGCTATGCCCTTGTCCATTTAATGCTTATTTAATTAAAAAAAAAAAAAAAAGCACAACATTGTTTAACAAAGCTTCTGTCTCCCTTCCAGAAATCAAATCCTAAAAGAATTAGAGGCCTTAATCTTGTTACAAAAGCAGTCCATGCAGGCTTAAAATTGCTAATCAAGCAGTGCTTAGATGAAGCAAATTCATATTATTGATGGTTCTCTTGACCTGCAAAGAACTTTTAGAGTAAAGGATAATGCCAATTACTAAAACATTGAGCACTAATAGTGTTTCTGCCCTCTAAAGAGCACTATAGGATTTTGGGAGCCAACCCTAAACAATGCCTCTGAAACAAACCAGTGTTAGTGGCACATAGAAGGCCCTGATGTGAACGAGCTGCTGTTTGGGTCAGAAATCACAGTCACAGTGAGCGGCAGTTTTCCAGTCCCTGACAAGGCGGCATCTCCCCGAGGAGGGCGGGAGCAGGCAGGAAGGCTGAGTGACCTTGATACATGGCGCTAGTCACCAGCCAGCGTTGCAAGTGCTGCTGCAGGGAAGTTGTAGCGTTATTAAAGCAAGACAACAGGAGAGATTTTGCCAGAGGCACTGTTACTACAATAAGGATTTGTGAGAAAGGGAAAATTGAAAGAAACAGGAAAGACCGTGCACAGGAGATGGGTGACTGGTAGGGGGCAAATGAGGAAGAACTGTGGAGTTAGTTTTACATCACAGAGAACGTGAATGTATTTTTACAATGTAACTTGACTTTCAAGAATACTACCTTGATTAAGATATCAAAGGATTAAAATACCAAAGATTTGTATACAAACAAAAATCTATGTCATGTGTTATATTGAATAAAAGATGAAGTACTTCATGGAGTAGCTACAAATTACTAACAGTAGAATTGTCTATAAAACCATAGAATTCCAGAACAGTCAGGAGTGATAAAACAATACTGCAGGGCGGAATCACTTTAAAAGTTGTAGTAACAGCAGTATCTAGGGAATGATATAAAAAAAGAAAGTCATTGCCATATGTGAAGGTTAGGATCCACACAAAAAAGTTGTATTCAGCTATAACTTTCCTAAGAGATTCTGACAAGAAATAGAGTGGATTTATTTTTTTGGGACAGAAAATAATGTCAGAAACTATACATATACATAATGTGCAAGGCAGTTGATCTGATCCATATTCCAAGTCTTTTTTTCCTCCCTCCCTCACTTATTGCTAGCTTTTTATTAGTTTGAAAACGAGGTAGAGCATGGTATTTTTTCCACTTAAAATGCCTTAGCATATTTCAGCTTGCCTTCATGCACCCCTCTACCAATAAGCTTTTAAAAAAATAGGATCTTAAAGGCATTCTCAGATTGTATGGGCACATAAACAAGTTGTCCATATAGTGAGTGCACTTTTGTTTAATCCTTAAAGGTGAAAGGGAAAGGAAAACAAACAAACAAACAAAAAAATAGAGAGAGAGAATAAAAGAGAAAAAGAGAGACTGCACAAGTGCAAGAGAACAAAACCAGTTATTCGATTTGCCTAAGGGCTGTGGTTCTTCACTGCTAGCACCACCCGTGCAGTATTTAGCACTGAGCTAAACAATTCTGAGAAGTGATCACGCTTTGGAAGGTTAGCATTATAATTGCTTGCTGGCAATTTCTAGCAATTTGTAACTGTTGTTGCCAGCAAGTTCTAACAATCACCAGGAGTCAGATTCCTGCTAAGCCTGTCAGCACTTCGGCTTTTGGCAGACACTTGATGGATAATATTTTGATGCTTCTGTGATCACTTGTGGTTCAGTGAGACCGCAGGTTTCAGTACATCACACCACAGCGCTCCTCACAACAGCTACCTTCTGTGAGGCTTCAAAAAGAAGGTGGCTGTCATTACTTCTCTACTTCAGCAACAGATGTTTCAAAGGTAGTATTGGTTCTGTGCTTAGCATTAAATACAGACTGGGTCCAGAACATCTGCATACTAATTTCTGCACAGAATATTTGATAATCCATGACTTAAAGGGTGTTCAAAATGAGACACCTGCCTCTGATTTCAACTTCAGCATTTGGAAGAAAACTGTCATTTTAATTTATACTCTGCCAAGCTGGAAAATGATGCAGGTTTCTTTTTTTTTCTTTTTTTTTTTTTTTTTCCCCGCCCCCCCTCAAAGAAGGCCTCCAGAAACTAAAGGCCAGTTCATTTATAGGTACAAATCAGAACAGCTCTCCCAAAATGGAGCACAGCACTGATTACTCCACTAAGTATCTGGTGCAGTATCTGACAAGTCTGGGTAAAAGATTTATGGTGGATGGAGGAGACGGCTTTCCATTAGAACAGGGAAAATATGTAGGATATGAATTTAACATCCCATATCACAAAGAAATGGCACAGATGCCCACACCTTGTAGGTATATCCTTGTCCTTGTTGGAACTTACGTTTCAAAGTCCTGTCAACCTCAGTAACCACCAGAAAGACTAGATATTTCTCTTTTATGGAAATTCAAACTACATATTCATGACAGAGTGATAATATTTATTCAAACAGATAGTAGGAAGTCAGCAGCTTATCTCCACACTGTAAGATTCAGTTTTGAATGTTTAAGCCTACTTGATGCAAATGCAGCACTACGAGAAAACAGTTTAAGCCCTGCATAAGTTCAAAATACATACAATTGTTTTATATACTTTGATATCCTAGCAACTCTATTGACCTATAGAAGTTCTCCATAAATAAATCCAACTCCTGTTAGAGTCAACAAGAGTTGCAGCTGCTTATGAACTGAATAAGAGCCATGACATGTAAAATGCCAGAAGGCATTTTACTTTCTATTTTAAAGTTTGCCTTATATTTTCCATGCTTCAGTGGGTTATGTATTTTCACAGAATTTAGCGATTGCATTTAAAGCAACAAAATAACTGCAACCTTTAAAACCCATTACCAGACAGTGTTTCTAAATTTGGCGGCACAGGCCCCTACCAAACCTTGCACAACTACAGAATAACTATCTCCTCAGAGGGAGGATGGTCTTCCGCTCTTCGTCTATTAATGCATCCGATCACAGCATGTAGGACCCTAACAAGACAGTGCATACTCAAAGCAACTGCATTATTTTCCTAAATGAAAGTACTTTGCGAAAGAAAAAGTACCTTCTTCTCACTATGGAGTAAATAACTTCTGGTCACCCATGAAATGCAGGGAACTCTTCAGCAAACTTGCAGTCTCCATGAGCGAGCTTCATAGACCTTTGAAATTCTGATCCTCACATACTAGATTACCTTGCAGAGAGTACAGTAGTTAAAAGCAAGCGAATGGATTCAAAACCCCACACCTCCTTCTGTTCAATGCTGATGCTATAAGATTGTCACAACGGTTGATTAATGCCCATAGCTCACACAGTGTTCAAGCTGTTCAGAGGCTCTGCTAGCCAACCCTTCTACGGTGTGCTTGATTTTGGCATCAGAAATGGGTTGAATCGTCGGAAACCAGATACAGACTGACAAAGCGCATTTCCACAAAAGTACACAAAAGCTCAAAACAAGTTAAAACAGAAAAATATCATGCAGCAGGCTCATCCCAAATCCAATCCTGCTTCTTATTCTCTTCCACTCTTCCTCTGACCACTTCTTCCATCTCATCTTCCCTCCAGATTCATACACCCCACTGCAAACCTTGCATGTCTCCTACATGACCTCAGCTCTAGCAAAGTGGATTCCTCCATGAACTCTGGCCTCAAGATGTTCCCACTGGGCTGGGTTTTGCATAGGGAACTGTTCCCTTGTCACAGCAGTTGGAAGTTTTTGACCAGAACATGAAATGGACATTTTAAGGCAATAAAGTAGCATGCAATTAAACTTTATAGTAGCTTGTCAAGACAAGCGGCAGGCTTCCAACACTACCGTGTCTTAAAACTAGACATTGAAGATTAGAAATCAGTGATTGTTTTAGCTACAGGCATGATGGCAGGAGTTGCCTTCCCATGAGATGCATGACATCAGGTAGAAAAAGTCCTCCCCAGATTCACCGGCATGATTCTCCGCCAGAAATAAACAAGCAAAACTAAATAAATTCCAATTATCCCAGTAGCGTTTCAGGAGTTTCCAATAGAGCAGGCTGTGCGGAACTCTGGCATTTTTCAACAGAAGCAGGGAGAGGTTTGTTGCCATCACCGATATTCCTTCGGACAAATTTTGTACAAGGTACAAAAACCTTGGTTTTTGTACAAGGAAAAAAAAGTAATCCAAAACTGGAGTCTGTAGAGATTGCTAACAAGGACCTGAACGCAGAATCTGAAGTGTAAGAAGAGTCTAACTTGCAACCCAGGACCCATAATCAAAATAGAAGGACCATAAGTCAATATTAAAGTAATAAAATCATGTCTCTGGTGATCTCAGCAGTCATTCGGGTAGAATATAATCAAGTAACTTATATTCTCTTTTATTTTACCTGGAGGAGTCATGTACTTGTCCTCAATAGTAGTCCTAACTTTTTATGTCAGGCAGTTACATTCAAGCTGTGTCTCAAATGGGTTTATCTGATATAAAAATGAAGTAATTTAGTGTAGCCTAACTTGATATAGTCCATGCTTTTATATTAAAAATGTACAGAGGCAAGTTTGAAAACAAAACCCAGACTGGTAATGCCACACCTACACAGAAACTGAGAATTTAGATATACTAACAAATATTCTGATACGATTGCAAAAAAAAAAAAAGATAATTACCATTTACACTTGACCACCTTTTCTCACTCTAGGAAAGCACATTTATTTTGTGACAAGATATATGAAAATCTGAATGTTCTTAAACCATTGAGGGGTTAAGCGCAAGTTACGTACACATTCTGTAATTTTGCCCGAGGAAAACACTGTTCTTCAGTGTGTTTCTCAAGGGCTGAAGTCTCCCCGCACCGTGTGCAGGTAGTACAGCAACCTCAGCTAACGCTCTATGGGGTCACGAGCCTGTCTGCAATTCAGAGCACCGAGTGGGGATTTTTGCTTTTAGCAGGAGCTTTAGACAAAGTCAACAGCAACTTTTTTTTTTTTTTTTTTTGGAGGAAGGAGAGCCATGTCAGCAAGGTGCTAAGGCAGGAGATTATCAGTAATGGTTTGGGCAGCCAAGCGGCTGCTCCCTACCACACCTGCAGGACACTTTCACCTACACAACACATTTTATATAGATAGATAGATAGATATAGAT
>VWPW01029037.1:0-11818 GCA_013389825.1 Crypturellus undulatus
GCATTGAAGCTGATTTTGAACACTTACTGTGCCTTTTTCCCCAGGCAAGTAGTGCAGGCACCGTGGACACGTGGACCCTGTTGCACAGTATTTCGACATTGGATATGCTCCTGCCGGCATCCTCAGTTGCTGCTTATCCAGCCTTGAATTTGGAGATTCAGTCCTGGAATTCCACTTCATTTTTTGGTTAACCAGGGAGATCATTGCATACTCACAGGTACAGCTGACATACCTTAGTATAGACGTGTTTTGGAGGCTCTCTGCTCTGAGCTCTCTTGATTCTTTATGAGTGACACTTGTTTTTACAGAGTATCTCGTAGCAGATGGAGTGACACTTTAGCTCTTGCTGTGCGATTTGTGGGACACCAGCCCAGCCCACCTCAGGAGGATATTTTTCATCCGTGCAGTGTGAGCCTTTCAAGAAAGAGGTAGTAGTCTAGTTTGCTGAATGCCAAGGGACATTTTAGCTCTTTAATCGTATGGGTTTGCAGAGGTGATGCTCCCGCAAGGAGGATCTCCAAATCTATATGTGGGAGGTGGGTTGCCGAGTGGAAAGGGCACTCGTGAACCCCTGTTCTGCCTCCAGGGCTTCCACGTTTCCTCAGGAGAACTTGCCTTTCTGAGCATGAGGGTTTGTAGTTAGTTACACAGCTAAGTTCACTTGGTTGAGAACCTTCCTCACACCATCTTCCCCTTGCTTGTATTGACTTCCTTGGGTTAGTAAGATTCCTGCTTAGCATGGAGAGGGTGGAAGCTACGTTTTGACTACTCAGAGTGTCTGCACGGGGCTTAGAACACTCTTAACCAAGTCAGTTCCCAAAGTATCTTTAAAGAAATCATCACAATATTGCGTACGTACCAACCTGGGTTGCAGGATGAGGTGCAGGGCTTGGAGAAACCCTGGTTGGGTTGAGTCTACAGTCGTATTCAGGCTTTTGTAAGCGCAGTCTTGATGTGCTGGGGTGTGCTCAGCCCTCATTCCTGGCTGAACCACATGGAAGACGAGGCCCATTCAATGCATGAGCTTCAATATAACTTTCTGCAAAAGCATTGCTGCGAATCAAACACCTTGCATGAGTAACAGGGATCCTGCACGGAAAGGAGCTCAAACAAGGGCACGTGGGAGTTTCCAAGCAGGATTTACCCCACAGCAAATGCCCCATCTCTACGGGCTCTCTCTTCCCAGCAGGGAGAGGGCAGCTGGGCATTCACGGAGGAGGTTTGGGAGCCCGGCAAGGAGCTGGGTGAGGAACGCGGTGCTCCATGCCCGTGCGCTTCCCATTGTCCCGGCAGAATAAAGCCAGGAGACAGCAGGGATGCGGGGCCAGGGGTCCGGGCAGCGCCGGGCCAGGAGGGTCCCGGCCCAGCGGGAGCCCCTGAATAGGGAGCGCGGGCGCCCGCGCTGCCCTCCGCTTTGAAGCGCTGCTGCGGCGGGAGGCTGCTTGCTGCGGCCCTTGTCTGCTGATGATCCCGAAATTAAGAAATGCAAATCTATGCAGGGACTATCCCTTTTCCAAAGGCAACTTGCCTCAGTTGCTAATTCCCTGCGTGGCTTCTATACAGAGCCCTCACAAACACCTGCAGCTTTCTCTTTTTTTCCTCTCTGCCTTTTTCCAGCGAGGGGTGGCATTGGGGAGTTTATTGAAAATCTTTGTTTTCTCTGCTGCGATGAAACTTGCTTTGCTCTTTTGCCTGCTTTTCTTTCTCCTTTCAACAGAACAAATACAGCTGATCCATCTCCAGCCCCTCTGCACGTGCCGCAAGAATAAACCGTACGCGGCGCCCGCAGCCCCCTCCTTTAATTCTTCCCCCTGCTGCTGTGTTTGCTTATTCTCGCTGCAGCTGTAGGGCCGGGCGCGAGCGGGAGCTGACCTATTGCTGGTTTGTTTGGCACCGGCTCTGCGGAGCCATCACCCAGACCGCGTCTCTTTTACACCCCCCCAAAAAAAAAGACTTTGAAATCAACTGTTAGAGCCCTCGCCGGGCTTTCCCCCCACTGCTTATCGCAGCCCTTGGCCTTTTGTTGCCAGCGCAAACACAAACACAGGCGCAAACACGTGCGCGCGCTCGGAGCCGAGTGGAGGGGAGCATCGCCCCTGAAATATTGCACTGTCCAAAGTCCACGGGTTAAAACAAACATCAACGCCGCGTCAAATAGTTTGCCTGTAAGAGTCTTTTGTTATGAAGATAAGCTTGTTATCTCTTTCATTCAGATTTTAATCTGACAGGTCATTTGCATACTGCCAGCCGACTTCAGGGTGTGCATTAGATCCACTTTGCATTTAAATCCTCTGTCACTCAGGAAAATAAAAAAAGGGAGGGGAGGTGGCGGGGAGGCAGCAGAGAACCACTTCCAGATCCTCCCCGTTATTGCTGTCGTTTTGTTGTGGATTGTTGGCACCGCTGATGACACTGAAGTTGTCCTGACTCTTGGGTGTCTGATGGTTTTCAAGGCAATCCGGAGACTCCGGAGCAACGAGCTGCGGATCCAGGGGCTTCCCAGAGAACATGGTGTCTCCTGGGCCCCTTTTCCAGTCGAATTCCTCTTCAAACCCTACTTGTGCTGACTCTTGTCCCAAGCTGAGTCTGTTCCAGGCTAAAACCTAGACTTGCTCTTGCCCTTGTTAAGTTTGCTGTGAACTTGCACGGAATGGAATTGTCTGCTCCTGCAGCAGGACCAAACGTTTGGTATCAGTGGGAAGCAAGGAACAATATTGTGGCCTCAATGCAGCTACCAAGTCATCTGTGTAGCAACTTCCACGTCAGCATGTCCTAGCCCTTGGTGTCTGCATTTGTCTGACGTGTCTGTTCTCTTCTTCTCTCCCTGAAGCCTCATGGAGCTCTCCGCACTCCTTGGGCTGCACTGGGAATGCCGGAGGGATCACAGGACAAGGCTGCTCCTGCAGGTAACACAGATGTTTTGCATGACTGAAAGACACGGGTTGTGGACTCAAAGTTGCACGCAGTGCAAATGCAGATCGGTTGTGTTCCAGTGAAGTTGCAAAGCATTAAGAAATGGTGCAAGCGTTAGCTAAATGAACGGAAAACTGCTGTGTTTGTCAAGACCCCGCAGTCCTGCTCCTGCCCCTTCTGACCCTCGCTGCATGGCGGGGAGCCTGGAACTGGGTGATGGGATCTGCTGGGGTCCCAGCACCTGCAGGGTGGTTGAGCTGGGCTGGAGAGGGCAAAATCAGCGATTTCAGTTTGTGGCTTTGCCCCCATGGTTGGACGTATTGCCCATGCTCACCTCTTGCTTCCAAGACTGGTGTAAAGTGTTGAAACTCTTCTTGGAGCGCTGGGATCTGCCCCTGAATCACTTGGCTCCATAGGAGCTGTTGGGTGGCCGTCCCCTGGTCGGCCGTGCGGTGCCGACGCTTCCTTCTCCCGCAGCGCCTCCCCGGAGCAGGAATCTTTCCTGCCCCTCCGCTGGGACGCTGGAGCAGTGAACCAGGGACAAGATTAAACCCGGTGCAATTCTTGTGCTGTGCACGCGGGTGTAAAACCGGCTCCGCTGAAGAGCGCAGGAATTACAGCGGGGTAAACGAGAGGTGAAACCGAGAGGCTCCTTTATGCAATACAATGGGGAGCCCACGAGATAAGGCCGTAGTCCCCCTGCAGAGAAAGGAACGGAGTCCCTGGGGGCTCTTGTATCCCCGACACGTAGCAGAGCCGCGGGGAGAACGTTTCCTTCAGCCCCATTGGGGTTAAAGATCGGATCTGGCGCAATTAGTGTGCCCAAAAGCAGGGCCGTGAATAGTGGCAGGGCATTTATTCAGCTCTAATGTGACAAGTTTAATTCTTCTGTTCAGAGCCAGTGATTTTCTTACATATATTAATTATTTGAAATGATTCTCTGAATAACATCTAGAAATAATTCGAGCAATATATCTTGATAATGAGCCCGTAGCTACTGGATGTTTGAAACCTCAGCTGTGCTGGTGACTTTGGCCCGGGTGCGTGTTCACACGGCATTGTTTCTTCTCTTAAATACTAGTACGTGACTTTCAGAACCAGATTCTCCTCTGAATCACTGTGTTTATGAGGCCTCTATTATTTGCCATTTCTGTAAATGTTCCTAACCGTAAATGCCTTTGTTGGAATATTATTGGTAAAGCAAACATAAAAAGCGTGTGAATGAGGACGGAACAAATTTGAAGCATTTATTTGAATGGAGAGTTGGAAAAAAAGAAAAACTTTGAGGTATGTGCCCACCTCCTCCCGGTGTGGAGTGAATCTGCTGCGGGGAGCAGGTCTCCTTCAAGCTGACATTGGATTCACTCTGTTCCAATTCCGTGTGAGCATTGCACTGGGCGTTAAAAATTATTATATTTTTCGCTTGCAATCCACAGTAGCAAATTTTAATAGGCAAAATCCCACATAACGGCGTTGCAACACCCCCGTGCACAGTGTGTGGCACGGGCAGCTCCTCCCCAGACCCGTCGTCTTTGGAGACCTTTGGAAGGGCTGATTGAGACGTCCGGAGCGTGCCGGGGTCCTGGGGCTCCTCCTGCACTTGCAGTTATCCATAATCCAGCCCCGAGTAACGCGGTGCAGAGCAGATTCCAGCTCCGGTTGGCAGCAGCGCCAGAATTGCCCTTGTGATGCTCTCTGCGAAGAGGAGCTGCCAGGAGCTGCAGGAGCTGCCCAGTTGCTGCAGGTACAACCGAGCCCCCCGAGACCCACGGAGGCTCCAGAGCGTGGGGGCACTGCAGGTTTGGAGGGATTCCCTAGCCAAATTCCGGCTCATTCAGCCAAGGATGAAGTAGAAGGGAAGCGCGGAGAGGTTTGCATGCAAATAGGGAAGATCTCATTTTGCAATCCAGTTTCTCGCTCATGCCCTCCGACTGACAACACTTAAGACCCCTGGACGGAGGGCAATGAATGCAAAATGAGAGCTCTGCAAAATCCCTTGGTTCCGGGCCAGCTCTCTTGCTCTGCTCCGCTGTTCCTTGGCATCGGTCTTGCAGCCAAGTGAGCAAGTCAATGGCCAGCTTTATTGCCAAAAAATCTTGCTAGCTGTTTCTCATGCCGCTAATGAGAATTGCGAGGGTGTTCGTTTTCCAGGTTTGTTTGCAACCTCTGCTGCTTCCTCCTTGCACAGCACCTAAGTGCTCCAAGTCAGTGCTGTGCTCACTTGCACGGTTGTCCTCACTTTGCCAATAAGGAACTGTGGTCCCTGACACAAGTAGGATGCAAAGAACCGGAGTCTCTCCAACACCTGCTCTGCACTGTATTTCCATGTAATCGCCCTGGAGCATTAAAGGGAGAAAAAAAACCCAAGAAAATAACAAAAAAAGCAGTTTAGCATGAGAAAACCAGGCACGAAGCAGATCTGTCTTTGCAAGGCTGGCGCTGCCCATCCCTCCCTGTGCATCCTGCCCACGAAGCGGCTCTCCTGCTCCAGACCTGCCGCAATCGTGGTGCTTCCCTAACCCCCAGGAAGCTCCTCGCTGGGTTTGCAGCAGGATATGGATTCCAGCTCGGAACCCTTCTGCAGAAATACAGCAGTAACTTGATTTGCACCTTCCAGGGCTCTTGAGGAGCCTCTATTGATCAAAACCCGCAGCCGTGCCCGAGCTCCTCCTTGGGGACGGTGTCACACACCGTTTCAGACCAGCCCTGGGGCCTTGCAGCCAGCCAGGCCTGGACAGGGTCCAGTGTCCCCAGCCCTGGCTCTCCGGGATGTGCTCCTTGTCTGGCTCTGTTTCTGGATCCAAGATGAGAATTGAGCAGCTTATGGGCATTGTTGCCCTGTTGGGCACTCTGGGCTCTTTGGGGACCGCGGCACAACTCAATAAAGCGATGCAGTGTTTGCATAGGAATTTTTTTCTGCACAGAAATCCACATTTCACCCATGGACAATGCACGAGTGTTGCAGAGCGGCCTCCCGCGTGTTGCCCTTTTCTGCTCTATGTCTCCAGCCCGAGTCTTCAAGGGAGTCCAGGTTCCTCTCGCCGAGTCCTCCGGCACCGAAAGGGCTTCCTCTGCCCGGAGAACTCGTCCCTTTCCCAAACAGCCTGACATCTCGCCTTTGTTCCTGCCTTTCCACTAGGCTTTTCCATGATGCAATCCCGTGCGGGGTTACTGGCAAGGAGCTGTGACAAGTCAGTAGCTGCGCCCGGAGCGAGCCCATTGTTCGGAGCGGAGCCCGTCAACGCCGCGGCCTCCGCCACGGCCTCCTCGCTGCTCCCCAGACGCTCCGGGCTGCGAGAGGGAAGTTCTAAGCCACGCGGAGGGCTCCAGCCTATTCACAGAACAAAGAGGAATTCACAATTAGACGCAGACGCAGCCCCCAAAGTGTCGCACCTACCGGTAGCGCCGGACCGGGCTGTGGTTGCGGACGGGGCTGTGACTCACGGAGCTGGGTGCTGCAGGCTGCGCTCCAGCACGGAGGGTTGGGTCGGAGCGGAAAGTGAGAAGCTGAAGCTTTCATCCTTTTGGAGGAGCAATTTGCAAGGAAAACAATGCAGGATTCTCGGGAATAAGGAGCATTAGCTGCATCGTCTTTCAAAAATAATTCAATCAAGGGAACGGGGTCCAGGGATTAGCACCCGTGCAGGCGCTTGGGTTGCAGCGAGGGCATGGTTTGGGAGATATATTGATGCTGGAGGTTGTTGCAAACAACCATCAGCAGGTAACTGCTGATGTCTGAGCCGCTCTGCAGCTCGCTAATGAGATAAATCAAGGGCTCTGCGAAGTTCTCAGCAGCATAGCCATTAACCCTGACATCCCGATATCCTTCGTGTTTTTTCCAGCACGTTGTGCCAGGTTTGGGCCTTAATCAGAGGAAGGATGGAAAATGCAGGGCCAGAGATTCTCTTATGGCTGAGAAGGGCTGTCTGGCGCGTTGTTCCCAGGGTTGCAGAGTGGTTTTTGTGTGCTCAGCATGGAACAGAAATACTGTTCTACCATCCAGCATGGCAAGTCTTGTCCTCAGTGTGGGACTAGCAGAAGAAGGTGGAGGGGAGACATGGAGAATGGAGATCTGGGGACATCCAGTCTTGCACCTCCCACCCGCCTCTGCTTTTGATGCTTGGACCCATTAGACTGCTAAAATCTGGAAGGACTTTGTAGGAAGTTACATTAGATACACATATGTCATCCCAGTAGTTTATGGGAATTATTTTTTGTGGTAGTAACAACAGGTTCTCATCTATGCCGTAAGCACCTGATTGTAGGACAAAGAGTTTCAGTCCTGGGTTTTGCCTTGGGTTTTGTATGAGCACAGTGTGATGGAGTGGGGATTTCAGGGTTTGCTGAATGTCCCTGTGTGTCCGCCTTGTCCCTCAGTCCATTGAAGCAAGGATGGGCTGCAGGTCCTGCACTATCTCCCAGGACTGGAGATGCTGAAAGCTCCTCAGCTAAACACCTTGAGCAAATCCACAAATGCAGTTTTAGTGACATTGCAATGTCTTGTGACATTATCTTAATATTGCGCTGAAAGCACCTTGCCTTAAATTTCCAGTCCTTCTCCCACAAAACGTGAAACTTTTTTTCTAGATGTTTCCTGTAGTTTTATTTAAATCAGAAAAAAAAGAAAGCACCAAGTACCTTCTCTCAAAGTAGCTGGGAGTTAAACAAAACACTTTGTGCTGCCCCAAATTATTGAAAAATACCTTCAAAATGAAAAACAGCATGTTTTGGATTTGTCTAAAGCAAAATTATATTGCTATTCAGATGAGTTCCTGGATGAAAAATCACTTCTGTTTGGGACTCTCAGACTGTAATTTGCAAATTAAAAAAGAAAAACTGAAGGCTATAGGGGTTCCAGCTAGGTGCAGTGGGACTGCTCTCTAAATCTTCCTTGGAGAGTCAAGAGAGGCAAGACATTGACTCAGTTATGAGCTAATGAATTACTTCCAACCTTCAAGGAACAAACCAAAATAACTGATAGCAAGATAACAGCCACTGCTATTGCTAGGAGCATGCTCCAGCCTCATCTATATGCTCAATAAACAGCTTTTCCCTCTTTACAATGACATAAATATTTTGTGTCGTCTGCTCTCCTAAGGAGAAGATTCCATGGACCATTTGTAAGATGCTCCTCGCAGTGCTGTGCTGGGTGGTACAAGTTAGTCCTTGTTCGTGGGAGTCCAGGAGCAGTTAAACGAGGAAAATTGCAATTAATGCCAATCAGCATGAGTTCATAGAAAACAGAATGTGATGTCCTGGTTTAGTTGATAAAAGTGATAGTAGGGTAGAAGACTTCTGTGAGACGTTTGACTTGGTGCCACATGACATTTTGATTAAGGATCTAGAGCAGTATAAAATCAAGAGGGTGTGCGTTAAATGGATTAAAACCTGGCTCCCTGACAGGTCTCCAAATGTGACTGTAAATCATCCGCCAGCTGTGTTTGTAGCAAAGTCCCTCCAGTGTTCTTGCATTTAATATCTTCATCAATGACATGGAAGAAGATGTAAAATCGCCCCTGATGTCGGCTGCTGATGGTGTGACGAGCCGGGAAGCGGTAAATGATGAAAGGAGAGGTCATTGATAGGGATACGGATCACTCGGGAGCCACTCCGGAGCAAACAACAGATATGATCCAGTTGGATTCAAGGGATGAAGAATTCAGGCCACATTCAGAGGAGAGGGGCTCAAAGAAGCAGGATTCTTGAGAAGTTCTTGAGGTTGTGGGCGTAGGAATGGATGGTTCTTGGGTTGTATTGTGGCTAAGGGGGGTAGAAAGGGCAGAAAAGGGACTGCAACGCATCCCAGTGCTGCCACAGTGATTTGAAAGCAGTGGTACTTTGGAAGGTGCTGAAAAGAGCCAGGGTTAGGGTGACAAAGTGCCAAGTGACCCAATGTGTTAAGCCGTTGGAACAAAGTTGGTGGTGGAGCCTTCCATGACATTGGAGTCTCGGTCGCTTTTCCTGCCTGGCCTCTCCAAGGCCATTATCTTAAATCCCTCTCGCATCAGCAAAGGAGGTTAAACACAGTTGTTCATGATGTCCTGACGAGCCAAATTATGCAACAAACCGTGTGAGAGTGTAATAGCCAGGTTGCACGTGAGCAGAATGGGCAGAGATAGCGGGTTAGGCAAGTCTAAGCTGAAATAATGTTTTAGAGTGCTGTGTAGGGTGGCAAGAGACACGGCTGCAGTTCACCTATCAGTGTGGCCCGCGGTGACACTAGAAGAGCCATCATTTGCCTCTTCAATAATCTGTCACCCATCGCTGCTGTCTGGAGCATGGGAAGTTTAATTTCCTGTGAATCGTGTCATCATTTGCAGCGTTTAATCCTGCGTCTTGCTGAGCCTCTGTTGACAAAACAGTGGAGCATCATTCCGTGCTGGTATTTCTGCTCGCTCGGCCTTGCTGGCCGTTGTCCCGCAGCCCGCAGTGTCCCCAGGGCTCCCAGGGTCACCTGCTGGCCGGCGCCTTCTGCGGCATCCCAGGTCGGAGGCCTGAAGATGTTGCAAAAAGAATCGCTCGAGCTGAGCGCGAGCGCCTAACGCGAGGGAATTCCTGCCAGTCATTGTTCTGCTGCCTGTGTGGAAATACGCTGAACTCTGCGGTTTTGCTCTGTAACATTCTTATGCAGCCGGCCCAGTCGCCAACATGATAGATGCAATTATTTTTTCCAATTGTTATTTTTGCCCAAAGCATGCAATTGACACTGGGGTTTGCAGGGTGGAATGGGAATGCCGCGGCTGCTTGCATCCCCTCTGCGATGTGGTGATGTGAAGCATGAGCTGCTGGGCTAGGGGGCAAACGCTGCCCTATAGCCCATGCTGGGGGCGAGCACCAGGCTTTGCTGCTCGCCCTGGGCACCAGGAGGCTGGAGGGGGGCATGTTCCTTATTTTTGTGGTGTCCTTGAAGTGGGAAGAGGGGAGGAATGGTGGTTTCTGGGGCAGTTGGAGCTCTTATGTTCTCTGTCAGAATGGGAGGGAGCTGGTGTTGGCCATGGCTTGTGCCCATTGCCCTGCAGAGGAGCAAAACGAAGAGTCCTTTTACAGCCCCATCCTCTGGCCGACCCTGGAATGGTGCCTTGTCCCTCCCAGGTTGTCCCTGCCAATCCACAGAGCCTTCGGGATCGGTGTTGGCGCGGTTGGCAGCGGAGATCCCCGGCTCGTTGGCCTTCCCGAGCACAATTAACGTCTTCTCAAGCAGCGACGGTGGCATTTCAGCAGCCCGGTGCCACGGCAGAGCCAACCACCCTCCGGAGAGCCCTTCCCCATCCCTGCTCCCCGCTCCCACCCTCCGGGGCATTTGCAGCCCAGGAACCTCCCGGGCTGTCTCCGAGGGGAAAAGCGCTGGGGCTCTTCCCTAGGGAAAGCCAGTTCTAACCGGACCCATCGGGAAGGCCGGATTATCCCACAAGGATGGGGCAGGATTGCTCTCGCCCTGAGCCAGGGCAATTTGGGCCATCCAGGATTTGGGTCCTGCACAAGGGACCCGCACGGCAGTCCCCGGGGTGCAGGTTCCCTCGAGGGCCACGGCTTATTTAACCGAGTCAAAGGACGGGCCGGCCGGGCTCCCACCGTGGTGGTTAAAGTTTGTTTTAGCCACCTTATCTCATCTCTCCCCTAACTTTTGCTGGGGGAAAGCGTTTATTGCTTATATCGTGTTACTCCGTGAGCACTTGCTGGCCGGGGCTGTTTGCGTGTGTGCATGGAGATGTGAAGCCCGATAACTTCAGGCCTCGCCGTTTTATGGATCAGTCAATCCAAACCGCTTCCCCTGGCAGATGCGGTGATGTGCTGTGCGCGTTACCTGTGGGCCATGCGCTATCAGGGCGTAAATCAGCAAAACAGGGCTCTGTTTATATACATAAATTGCCCCGATCTGACAGCTTAATACCCTTTTGACTTTTTACCCTCTGCAGGGGAGAGCCTGAAATGTCTTTTGGTGCTAGTCACCCCAGCGATGACGGCAGCGCGGGGAAACAGCCCTCCTATAAAAGGAGGGATCGTGCTTCCCTGCGGTGCTTCCAGGGGATCTGCCTCCTCTTCAGGCTTGGCTGCGTCGCCACCAGCACCCCGGAGGGGAAAGGCCCTTCAAATAGACCAGTCGAACAGGAAATTATCTGCTCTCCCTCTGCTAAATTACTACCCGGACGGGCAGTCCCAGGGGACTGAAACCGAGCGCTCCATCTGTTCCCCTACGGACATGACTCCCGGGCACGCAGGACCCTGCCCCAGCGCCTTGGTCACTGGGAGGCCAAACCCACCGGCCCATTCCTTTCCTTGAGGCTTTTGCGCAATTCTCCATTTCATCCTTTCCTGGGGTGCGTCACCGTGCCTGGCTGAAGGTCACACGGGCGCACTTTTCCTGAGCAATCCCAGGGTATAAACCCTGTATAAACCCTGTATAAAGCCTGCTGTGAGCCCCAGCTGAGGTGGTTGCTTGCTCCAGGAGATGCTTTATTTTATATAGTTATATTTACATTATATATATATTTTCTTTAATATATTTTTAAACAGATGAGAAGGTGTTTCCCAGGAGATAGCTGGGGGAGTTGGCAAGAAGGGAAGAGCCAGGACCTCTCATCCGCATGGATCTTTGTGATGCTTTGAGAGGCTCCACAAACTTCAGCATCACGGGGATGGGAGCAATATTGCTGCACCTCAGGACCTCTTTTTGAAGTGTCCCAAGTGCTTCTTTCTTCCCTGTGTGCCTGTTTCACTGGCTGAGAAAACAGGAGCTCGCTGTTGTATCCCAAACCCTTGGGATTTTTTCTNATGCTTTGAAAGGCTCCACAAACTTCAGTGTCCCAGGCATGTGAGCAATATTGCTGTGCCACAGGACCCCTTTTTGAAGTGTCCAAGTGCTTCTTTCTTCCCTGTCTGCCTGTTTCACTGGCTGAGAAAACAG
>VWPW01029039.1:0-20888 GCA_013389825.1 Crypturellus undulatus
AAAAAAAAAACAGGTTTTCCAGAAAAATTTCATAAGGCCGCTCGAGTACATTCAACAACCTCAAAGCCTGGCAGATGAAAAGGCAATTTTAGGAAAAATCACACTATTAAAATGTATCTTAATGAATTTTGGAGTGATGTAAAGTAGCAGCGCTCGTCATTTCGGTGCCCCTGCAATTGTGAACATGATCCTGGTTTTCCCAGGCATGCTGGGGAATGGCAGCTGTGGCGGAACAAGGCACTCCCCAAGATCTCGGGATCCCGTGGAGATCTTGGAAGCGGAGGCCACTCGTGCTCGCTGCTTCCCGGAGAGAGCCCTGCCGCTGCCGGGCAGGAGATGGTGTTGCCTGGCTCAGAGTTGTCCTTGTGCTTGTTCCTCCCTCTTGTTCCTGCGATAAGGAGCCCGGGAAAGACCGTGCAAAGCACCATGTCGGCTTAATCAGCGGATGAGGGAGAAACTAGATATGCCCCGTTAGTGCTCGGAATGAAGCGGCCGCGGGGGTGGACGGGATGGAGGGAAGCCCATGGAGAGGAGGGAGGACCGAGGCCGTGTCCTTGTATAAAATGCCTCTTGGAGCCTAGCGGACTGCGGCTGCCACCCAGAGATGTCCGAGGTGTCAGTCTGTGCTTGGTGAGGTCAGGGCTGGTGAATTTAGTGATGGGATCCATGTAACATACAGGGTGTTGATCCAAGGGTGATCCATGGAATATACGTTTCCAAAGTCTCTGAATGCAGGAGGAAAGGATGCTTTTAATCCCGGTTTATAGATGAGGAACGGGGTCCTCAAGTGAAGGGCTGCAGAAAGGTTAAAAGTGGTTTGCCAGAGCTCTCAAAATTGAAAATGTTAGGAAAATTTCACCACTCCTGACAACACCCAGCAACTTTTGCTAGATGTTACTGATCTGAAAGTTATGAGTGAAGAAACGCCACACTGCCCCAGTGGGTGCTGTTTGATTCTTCTTCATGCAGGTGGAAGAAAACCGCTTGCAGAGGGAACAAATCACGTACAATTTCCTTCCTGGAATCTTCTGCTTTTTGCCTTAAAGCAAAGGATGATTTGAACTTCCCAGCCTGCTCTCTGAGCTTGTGGCCCACTTCTCACCCGCTTCTTGGCTTGTACCTGCAGTGAGACCGCTGGGTTGATTATCCCTGTGCTGAGGGCTCCCTTACTGCAGTTGGTGGTGGTAATCCCAATCCCAATCCCAATCCCTGCATTGCAGCTTCTGGTGGATGGGGCTCCAAGTGCCTTACCAAGGAGGCCAGCAACAGTGGATCTATTTTGCAGGTCCAGGGAATAGATGTTGCTCAGCGAAGGTGGGAATGTTACCCACTTGGGCAGGTCGGAGTTAGGTGGCCCCAGCTTCTTCCCTCCCCTATTGCCCTTCACCCATGGGTAAGGTGCTACCTAGAAGGACGTAGAGGGAGAATGGAGTCTGTTACAGTGTTTTTTTTTGTGCAGATGGATTGCAAGGTGCAAGTCTTGCTGCATGTACTTGCACACAGGCGGCCAAATCCTGAAAACAGGGCTGTGGCGAAACGAAAATTCAGAATTAATTGGGAATTGTTAGAGGGAATTGACGGCCGCCCGGGCTGCTTTTCCCGGTCCCTTCCAGCTCCGGTTTCCGTGCAGCAGCTGAGCGTGAAATCGGGGCCGCCGGCCGCGCCGGACAGCCCGCGCTCCCCCCGGCGAGGCCGGCGGGAAGGGGAAGCCCGCCACAATGGAACGGCAGCTCCGGAAGCAGCGCCGGGCTGCTCCCGCTCCCGGCTGGGAAGTGACAGCGCGTCACTGAGCTGCTCAAAGCCTGGCGCCGCCTCGGCCCTTGCGCAGAGCTCGCCTGGCTCGGGATGCTGCCCGGCGCGCTCCGGGTACCGGGAGGCCAGGCTGGGCCCAGCGCCAAGCCCAGGGTAAGGCAGTGCTTGCCGTAGGCATCCGATTTCAGTGCCCAGCTTAAGGACTCAGCTTGGTGTCTGCTCTGTCCGTTAGGAGAGCAAATACGAGCTTCCAGCTCCCAAGGGAAGCGGCGCTGGAAACGCCGTGGTTGGAACGTTCTTCCTGGGCCGGGTAGGGCGTCACAGGGGTTTGGTGCCCATAGTGAAAGGTCTCTCCTCGCAAAACCCAGCCCTGCTAATCTGAACCAGAAAGGATTTTTCCCTGCCTTCCCTAATATTAAGCAGCTCTTCAAAAGCAACCTCAGTTCTCTCTTCTCTTATTCTCCCTCCCTCAATAAAACAGTAGAGGAAAAAAATAGTTCAGCACATGAGACCCGATGAGCAGGGGCTGATGACAGTGGCTAAGCAACTTCACATTGACAGGAAGATCCTCAGACCTTTAAATCCTCTGAAGCAGGTTATATTTCTTGTTTATGTACAACTGGAATGTAAAAAGCAGCCAGGAGCAGCCTCCCATGTTAACAGGGTCCTCAGCGTGGGTCTGCGCTGGAGACCACTCTTGGAGGATGCTGCAGGCAAGGCTGCAGTTTGACAGAGGAGAATATGAGCGCTTTGTGCAGGAGCAGTGGTGTTTTAAAAGACAGCGTGCTTGATTGGCAAGATGTTGTCCCCAAAGGTCTGTTGTAGGATGCTTTTGAGCCTACAACATGGCTTGTCTTAAAGGAATCCTTGTCCGCATGTTGTGACTTGCTGTCACTTGCCTGTGAGGGGTTGTCCTCCCATTGCTGCGCTCTGTCATTGCTGGGCAGGTCAGAAGGACCATGACAGCATAGATTCTAGGTACGATTGCTGACCGGTCCCACAAATCGATGAGGGGCTGATCTGGTGCAAGTGGGGATCTTCCCATGCACTGTCCTTGGGGACTGCCGCTTCCAAGGCTGGCCCTGGTGCTGCAGTCGGAGCAGCGGGTCTGCCTGCACGGAGCTGTCTCGTGCTCGCGCCAGGGCATAAATGTTTGCCCGTGTTTCCATGCTTTCCACGAGCTGCTTCTGGATGTTAAAACCCATTCGTGTTTTGTGCCTGGGTTTCATCACCCGCCCTGTCCATCCTCTTGCCATTGCTTCTTTTTCCCTCCCTTCCTCCACATAAGTCCAGATCTGGGTACCCTAATGCTGGGGGGCTTGCTTGGAGCATACAGTGAGGCTGGTTTTCAAGCATGTGATTGCTTATGGCTGTGCAAATCCATGTAGAAGATAGTGGTGCTCTTGGGAGCTGTATCCCTCCCTTTTTAATTGAGCTGCTGCATTGACTTGTCGTTGACTCAGTTGACCTGTTTTATGGCCCTGTTCTTCCTCAGGCATTTTTGGTCCAGTTTCTCTACTGGGACGGATTCTTGCATGTTGTACCTAGTTTGTTTTGGGCTCTGCTCTTGATTGGGACCTCAGGGGAACTGCAGTAATAGTTGTGATATAAAACCGTAAAGCATAGATGCGATGGAGTTTTGGCTCATTTTGCATCATTGTAAATTTTTGCACTGGGTGTAACAGAATCACAGACATGTGCTATTTCCATGTATGTGCATTCTCTCTTTCTGTGTATGTAGTTAAATTAGATGAAATGTAAAAATGAAACAATCTGAGAACAGTTTTCCATCAGACCTGTTGAAAGGAGAACGTCTCGCAGGTTGGTGTCAGCTCTGCTGAACTCGAGACCTAAACCCTCCTCTTTAAAAGAAGTGTTTTCCTTTTAAGAGCATTTTGCTGTTTCAGGTTTTGTGTTTTGACATCAAGCCAGGTTTCAAAATCTCTAAAACCTTTAGTGAAACAGAGTATCTCTCTCCCACCTGCCTCTGGATGGATTGAGGTTTCTGATGTTGTGGTTCGTGCTGGACTGTGTGTGTGCCTTGAAAGGACCTTGTTCAGCAAGGAGTTAGAGAATCGTGTTGTGTTGTCAGGTCTGCTGCTGGCTTTATGCTCGGACCAGGTGAAAGGATGGTTGCAAAGCTTGATTTCTGCAGATGAAGTACAGAATGCAATAAATAAATGCATAAATAAATAATAAATGCAGTAATACAAAATAAATACAATAATATGCGAATAAATAAAAGCAATAATACAAAATAAATGCAATAACATGCAAATAAATAACATATTTTACATATAGCAATGTTAATGTTATAATGTTAATAACATATGTTACATATAACAATGCAAAAAACACCCAAATCTATGTAATACCTGTATGCAGATGACTTCAGTCTCTTCTTGCTCAGAATAGAAGTTTTTAACCTGCTCTAGGAAGTGATCCCCTGTTCACAGCTAAATGCTGCCTGTAAGAAAATTAAAGTGGTGGTGGATGCCCAAGCGGCTTTTTCATCAGGAGGAGCTCGGTGCCCGGGTGCAGATGTTGGCAGCGCCGGGAGAAACCGCCCACTGCGGCGCGAGTGGCTGCAACCTGTTAATCTGAAAATGCCGTGTGCCGATCTTCCAGCCGGTTTTTAAATAGCAAGTCGAGGGAGAAGCCAGGTTTGTCCGGGGCCTCGGGAAGGGAGCCAAGTTTGAGATAATCCCGGTTGCTGCAGCGTCTGGACGGCCCCAACTGAAAGACGTTTGGGAACGGCGGCTCCACAGCTTGGGGTTTGCTCAGGAGCTGGGATTTTGGCTTTGAAGGCGGTTCTTTTTTCCCCTTTATCAGTCATGGAGATAAATCCCTGCTTTAGTGGAGGTAAGGGAGAGAAAAAATGGGCAGCCGAGTGGGAGAAGGTCGGACCCCAGCAGGCCAAGGAGCAGCTGAGGAACCCAGTGTGCTTGTGGTGGGGTGGGAGCGGTGGGGATGGCTCATTGCGAGGGAGCTGCCACCTCCGAATGGAAGTTGGGTATTGAGGTTGGGTTTGGAGGTTGGGTTTGGAGGTTGGGTATGGAAGTTGGGTATGGAAGTTGGGTATGGAGGTTGGGTTGGGAGGTTGGGTATGGAGGTTGGGTATGGAGGTTGGGTATGGAGGTTGGGTTTGGAGGTTGGGTATGGAAGTTGGGTATGGAGGTNTTGGGTTTGGAGGTTGGGTATGGAAGTTGGGTATGGAAGTTGGGTATGGAGGTTGGGTTGGGAGGTTGGGTATGGAAGTTGGGTATGGAGGCTGGATATGGAAGTTGGGCTTGTGAAAGGTAGCTGTGAGGATCTTGCTTTCCGATGGCCAAGGAACGCTCTTGTCCCATGCAGTGCTTGAAATCCCCCCAGATGTTGTCTGAGTGAGCACTGGAGGAGACCATGGTGAGTTCTGCATCTCAAAGTCCTTGACCTCGACTTTGACTATCCTACTTCGCAGCTGCATTGGCCACCTTAGTATTCCCTCCCTTGTTTTCAACCCAGTGTGCAGATTAGCTGGGACATGAGCAGAGCAAGAGTTTGATGGGAGTTAAGCCCGTCCTCTTCCTTGGGCCAAAGGTGTCTGCGGGGACAAATTTTGGGTGTGCCTGGTCTTGGGGGCCCTGTGTCTCACTGCCGCCTTGTTTGTCTTGTGTGGGACGGGAGCTGTGGGTGTCATGCAAAGTCCATCCACTCCCGCCTACCTCTTGGGAGCGAGTAGATCAGAGGAAAACTTTCAGCCCCGAGTGCTCTCCTCGTTTGTTAGTGCCTTGACAAGTTAAACAGAGGCAGAGATTAAATATGAATGGGACCTGTGTCGGAAAGATCAACCCTGGGGACATTAAAGAAAAGGAAGTTAAGTCAACAGGCAAGTCTCCTGGCTAATGGGAGGAGAGTTGAGGTGTGTGTGGGGCGCTGCTGGAGCACAGTAGGACACTGAAGGGTTTCTGGTGGCTCCAACCTTGTCCTTCTGCTCGGAGCTGAAGGGCATTTCTCAAACGGGCAACTTTCTTACTAGCTTGTCTTCCCGGAGACCAAAAAAAAAGAGAGAAAAAAAAGATTTGTCCACTTCAGCAGCTTCCACACCGCGCAATTAATGGATCCTTTCCATCTGCTGATGGATTTATGTGTCTGTCCGTCTTTCTCTAGTTGTTAATTACTTCAGTTGCTAAACATACATTTCTCATTCATTATCATTATTTATCATCAGAGCTTGTCTGGTGGCGTACGTGGGTATAGAACTGAGCTAAGTCTCACTGACTCTTGGCAGATTTGTGTATTATTTGCACTAGAACACTGTTCTGCACGGTTTAAATCAGAGTGGATATGCAGTCATGTTAGTGACGAGATTAGGTCGACTCCAGCTTTGTGTCAGCATGACAGTAAAACTTGGCCTGTGTGCTGCTCCTTGCTGTTGCCTAGGGAAGTCTTTCAGTAACTGATGAACCTTTTGTTTCTTTTTCTAAAGCATTTACTGAAAAATGAGTTCCATTTTAAGGAGATTTCTGTAGCAAGGAAGTATATTATAAATAGACGGCAAAATTCCTCTTTCCAAGAAAGCAGTGTGAATCTGGACCACATCTGCTGAGTTCAGCAGAGCCGCACCAGGTTTACACAACACACATCACAGCTGGGCTCATGTTGCGTACACTTAGAAAAAGTTAAGTCACCATTAGAGGCGATGGGAACATTTTTGTGAAATGAAGCTTTTCTGAAAGCGTTTTTGTGCTTTGTTGAAACCCCCATGCTTGGGAAGAGGTTCTTCTCCCTTGACCTGGGGACAACATTGCTCTTACTGCAGCCCAGGATGCTGCTGGCTTTCTTTGCTACAAGGAAGTGCTCATGATCAACTTGTTGTCTGCCAGGACAACTGGGGACTTTTCTGCAAAGTTCAGCTAGCTGAGATCTATTATATATGACATATTATTTCACAGGGAATGGGCATCAGTTGAAGTCTTTATTTGTTATAGCCACATCCTAATTCTTATGTGGAGAAAAGACTTTCTTTTGTAAAATCCAAATCCATGGTTTTTGCTTCTGGATTTGGATTGTATGACTAGAGGCACCTCTTTTCTGAATTTGTTGCCAGTTACATGGATGATCAGGAGATCAGGAAAACAGGAATCATTTGAAAATAGTATGTTTGGGGGATTTGAAAGCTTTTTTTTGTGTTTTGCCAGATGGTTCAATTCTGATAAGAACATTCTAGTTTAGAACATTCTAACATCATGGAAAAGATGTTTTGTAGCCTACTTACAATTGGAACTCAAATCTTAAAACATAGGCAAATCTGGCCTTCAGCCAGACTCAACACTACTGCTTCTGCTTAGATTAGAGGACTCAGAGGGGTTTTAGGGCAGGAAGATGCTTACCCAGACCTTTGGCAGAATAGCAATCATCCAAGGCGTCGTGAGCACTTCCAACTTTGGATAACTGAGATGCTTCCAGCGTGATTTCAAAGCCAAGTAAAGCAGTGTCCCTGAGAGCTGTGCATTACAACACTGCACATTGGGTAACAAAACACTCCGGGGCATGTGGCACGCGTGTCGGCGGATGGGGAGGTTTGGCACACGGGAGCTTTCGGGACAGTGAGTCTCTTGTGCTGTGTCATGACTGCTGGAGTGCATGTGTTAACCATGGCTGTTGCTTCGCTGACATGCAAGAAGACCACTCTGCAACCTCATCATCAAACGTCTGTCTTGTTTCTGGTCATTGGGCCTTTTCCATGAATCCTCAGGTCAAAGCCCAGAAGCACTTTGTTGTGAGAGGAAGAAGCCTGGGAGACAAACCTTATTGCCGAGATTTGTCAGCAGAGCTAGACTCCAGAATCTTCCTGTGCTGCTTTTTAAGAATTGAAGGATTTTTCTTCTCCAACATGGATAGTATGAGATTCAGAAATACTCCGTACTTTCCTGTATAGTTTACAACAAAGCAAATACAACTTGATCCACCATCGGTGGTGGCTCATCACCTTCACTTCAGTGGGACTGAACACAAACTGGGGAACTGGGGTAGTGTTTCTGGTAAGCTCAGCTCTGTGTTCAGTGGCAAGATGATTTGTGCCAATCCCGGAGTCCACAGGGCTCGTTTCTTCCTTTTTGGCATTACCATATATCTGGTGAAATTAGTCCATAGCCTTTCTCCAGAATTGATGACTGTTTGGCTACTCAAGGATAGAAAAAACAAATGGATCTCTTGCTTCAGGTGGGCTGAAGTTTGGGGAACCTGGGCTCTGCCATATCCTGTGTTGCTTTGGTAGGTGTCAACAGATGCCAGATGCTTTTTCAAGTCGCACTGGCCTTAGAGGGAAGGTGGATGAAAAAGCATCCATCCTCCTACCTCCCTCATCCCCAGTCTTCTGTGCTGTGATGTGCTGCTCTGCCAGCGGTACTCATCTGCTTACTCATGGCTTTGCTTGGCGAACAGGTTCTGTGAGATGATCCAAGGTAGGAGAAATCAAATAAAAAAAAAAAAAAGCAACAAGAAGAACCCTTCAGAGCCAATAATGCTTCCTCTGTCTCATTGCTTTTCTGTGTAAATTTGTGAGTCAAGGTCTGTCTCTCCCTCGAGCACAGAGAACTTCTGCTGTCTCTAGCATCCTTGAAGTGGTGCCGTAAACAGGGAGGACGGAGGGAAGAGCCCCGGCCGTGACAGAATGTGACCATTTTTGCAGGCAGACCCTGGTAGTTGGGATCTGGATGTGTTTCTGAGAGGTCGCCAGCAGAACTAACCTTTTCCACCCATGCTGTTGCAATCCCCATGCTGACATCCTAACCCTGCTGGAGTTGGGCCTTTTTCCCTTCTTGGATGTGCCAGCCGGCCTTTTTCCTTTTCCCACAGTCCCCTATTAAGTCCCTCTCAGAACAGGCCGTGCTGCTGGGGCTTTCCAGTGCAATTAGATATTAGGTGTCGGGAGCAGATAATGGGCAAATGCCTATCAGGGGAGATGGCACTTAGCTAATCACAGGCTCCCTTTATCTAACAGGCTATTTTAGGGAAAAAACAACAACAATGCGAGAAAGCTCCCGCTGCAGCGGCCCTGGCTGAGCTTGGCTGCTGCTGCTTGTTGGGTTGTGTCGGCATTTCCATTCCCGCTTGGCCGGGTGCTTTCCCAGTAGTTTTGCTTTCACAGCTGCCCCGCGGCCAGGCAGAAGCCCAACGGCAAATGAATGTAGCCGCGACTCTTGCAAAACCTCCCAGTTGGCACATGCAGCGCTTTTTGTGTTGCCTTTTGGGTTTCCCAGGGCAAAACGAGAACTCGGGTTTGGGGGCGTATGGGAAAAGGAGGTGGACAATTTGCATGGCTAGTGTTGTCCGCGAAACCGCTGCATTTTGTATGTCTGTTGCATCAGAAGCATTGAAGGTCAAACTTGCATATATTGCATTTTAATACATTTAAACACTTGACTCTGTGAACCTCCAGCATCTGCCTGGTTTAGTTACTTTACATCACCTTTCTGGCATCTTTTTCAGCAGCAGGAAAAAAATAAGTATGTTGAGCAAAACATAGAAGGTCTGACCTTACGCACTTGGATTATTTTTCAAGCATTCTTTTCCTAAAACTAATTAGCTCATACTAATTAGCCCTTTCTAAGTGGTGAATTGTTTGGGGAGGTAACTATGGATGTTGTGACTCAGACTGCAGTCTAGTTCCTGGCGAAATGAGAATTTAGTTGAGGCTTCCCAGTTTGCATGAGGGCTGTTGTTCCTCTGAGAACTGGCCCAAGGGACCCCAGTTGGTTGAAACGGTGGAGAAGAAGCAGGAGGAGCTGTGTAGGTTTGAAGATGGCTTTAAAGAGAAATGGAAACTCCATCCTCCTGCTTGCTGCTGTCACATACATAAAGAAACCTCACCATGTAACTCCTGAATTGCTGGAATTCCTGGAGCCCCAGCAAACCCTGTCTAATCTCTCCAGTCCCTCACGTATCGCCTCTGAATGTTTTCACTGAGTTCCCAGACCTCGTGCTTTCTTGCTCCTGATAACTAGCCATTGCTGGAATGCCAGAACCGCTGCATTGCATAGTTCAGCTATCAACAAAAATATAAAGAGATAAAGGGGTTGGTTGATAGCAGTGTCTATGGCAATGCAGATGTCAGAGATACTCCACTGGCTTTCCTGGAGAAGTTCTTTAGATGGGTCAAGTTACTTCGGGAAAATAATATCTGGCTCTTTTGATAGTGTGAACATCCGTAAGAACATCACGCAAATAACTCTTCTTGTTGGAGAGTTAGAGAGCCATCAAACATAGTCTTAGTACTTCAGAGTCTTGGCACATCAGTACCACCTCATCTGGGGTTTCCTGAAGATAGAGCCTCTTGGGTGATGAGCAGGTTTGGAAAGCTCAGAGCTGCAGGGGAAGGTGAAAAGCTGGCCTGAACACTGCACGGGGAGTTCTTTCGAGAATTAAGCCTGTAAAAAAAAAGAAATTTCATAGAGGAGCTGAAGGATTTATTGCAATGACTGAGCAATTGTAAAATCACATATGCCAAAGAGGAAGAGTTGGGCTACCGGGTCTTCCTGCCAGATCAGGACTGTTCCCTATAGCGTCTAGTCTAACAACCTGTTCATTTGTTTTGAGCGATGATTTCCATTGCTTCCCTTCTGAGAACATGGTATTTCCTGATAGGAAAACTTATTAACAATGAGATCTAGCTGCCAGGCTAAATTCTTCTTCCCTCTAATTGTTGGCTAATATTCTTATTAATCTAAATGGGAGATGCATCCTCAAAACAGAGAGAAGGGATCCCTTGGGTCCTCGAGACAATGTGCTTTGTCCATGCGGTTTCTACCAGGGTGCCACTGGAGAGCACATCTTGGCACTGAAAATGTTTTGGGTCTGTCCCTATCCAGCGGGTGTGATACTTTAGTGGCTCAAACAGCTTCTGGGACTTTTTTTTCCTTCCCAAAAAATAAACCCATCATCTCCTGCAGTCATTGGGATGCTTCGCTTCATCGTTTATGGAGGGGGGTTGGCCTCAGCTGCGAAGGCAGCTGCTGGTTTGCCCCTCCTGCCTGTTATTTAATGCTTGTTAAATGAACACAACCTTTAGTCGAGGTTCAGCATTTCACTTGATAGCTCTCTGCGCAGCCACTGGGGCTGGGAAAAGGGAGGGAAGAAGAATCCCAAGAGCAGGGGCAAGGCAGAGGAGAATAGTGAGGGAAAGGAAAAAATATAAGGACATTGTTTCTAGCAGCACTTAGTGGCCTAGATTTTCCTTTCACAGCTATTTCAAAAGTCTGCTTTATTGTGGATCCATTCAGCTTTTATTGGTATATAGCACACTGCGCGGTAGCGGCCACTGTTGTCTGCGCAGCTCTTAACATGATACTCTGCCAGATGGCAAGAATATAAACCTGCATTTGTACTCTGGGAATGATCAAAGTTGTGTTTTTCTTTTCTTTTCTTTCTTTTTTTTTTTGCTGTTGTCACCGCTGTAACATTGTCACCAATGTAAGGCCACTACATCCTGGCTGTTGTCCCTGCCACGTCCCCTTGTATAAGATCTGTGCAGTGCCCCTTTTCTTAGCAACGCAATGCCCACATTCCTGAAATCCCAGGAACGGCCCCGTGCAGGGGAGGATGCGCCGCGTGCTTTCGCCAGGAGGGTTGGAGCTGGGGCTGGAGCACGGGCGAGGGCAGGGAGTGGAGCTGCCGGCGCGGGGAGGTCTCCGGTCGATGTAAATCAGCGGCTCGGCGCGCGTCGCTACGCTCATTTGCTCCAGCAGAGAACTCGGCTTGGGGTCCCAGCACGAATCCCGAAAAGGGAAGGGATTTGGGAGTGATTAAAAAGTTACTGAAGGCAACGATTGTTCAGCGCTTGGGGATTAATAAAACTGCAGAGAAGGGAAGCTGTCTTGGAAGGGGATGTGGGACAGTGCGTTTAAATGGCCTAAAGAGAAATCCCGTCCTGTGGGGGAAATACAGGGAATGGATGGGGTTTCTCAGGATGATTTAATTCATCTTTACTTTCCCAGCTGCTTCTTCCAGTCCTTCTCTTCTCCTCCCTACCCTCATGTGCTTTGCCCTGCTGGCGGTGTGCACGTGTATATATTTTTGGTAGAAGAGGGGTTGAGTTCTGGGGCTGTTCAATAGCCTCGCTGTGGCTTGTCATTTGTGGCTCTTAAGGAACAGTCCTTCAGAAGGCAGCAGGGTCTGGTGCAATGACAGGAGCTGAAATTTAGGCTTAGTGACTGCTCCCGACTTCTGCTAAATTGATTCTTTGGCTTTGCAATGTCCTCCCAACCTCAGTGTCTTCTTCCTCCCTCCTCCACCCAAGTTTAAAGAGCCCCAATGGTCTTGGATGGCTGCACCATAGGTCAGACTCGTCTCCTTGGGTAGCGAGCCGTGGTGTCACCATCGAGCTCCTTCGTGGTGTCAGCATTGACCACCTTGCTTGTCTTGGGCAGTCCCTTTACCCTTGCAACCTAAAAATCCATGGTCTTTGCTCAAGGAGAGTGTCATGGGTCCAAAGTGCTTGGATGCTCTTGCTGGGCAGGGGCAAGCAGAAGAGGAGGGACAACATCCGCAGAAACTTTCTTCCCCCTGCCTTGAAGGAAATGATTTTGAGGAGAGGGAAGAGGGAAGATGATGTCCAGAGGTCAGTTTGTCTGTCCTAGGTGGGAAAAGCAGTAGGTTGTATGTGGGAAATGAAAGGGAATGGGAAAGTTTAATCAGAGGCAAGTATCCGGTCCATGGAGGTAGAGGTCTGGGAAGTCATCTCCAGCCTGTTAACACTCGTCTAGTTGGTTTGTACAGGACTACACTGTTGTAATCCCACCTCATGGCCCTGGACCAGGGACTCGCTGTGTAGCACGGGGGGATGATCCCCGTTTAACGTGCTGCTGTGTGTGAACTCCCTCCGGGAAGCTGCTGCTGATGCAACTTGTGAAAAAGGCAAAAGCTGCCAGTTTTGTCTTCCTGACATTTCACAAAACTGGCAATTTTCTCTCTTTCTCTCTCTCTTTTTTAACAGCTTGGGTTTTTCTCATGTTGATGGGGAGGAGGGGAGAGTAAGGCTGCTTTGGGATGATTTATGGCTTCAGGGGTGGCTAACTTTGGCGAACCTTGCAGGAAGAGTCCCCGGAGCATGCCAGCTGCAATCTGCCGAGCCTTCCAGAGAGACGCTCCGAAAGATAACGTTTTATTTATCCTTGCGCAAGCAGCCTGGTGGAAAACGTGCGTGTCCCAGACCGGGGAATTCTCCCTCCTCCCTCTGCCCCTCGCCCCAGCTTGGGCTCCGCGGGAGCAGCTGGGCTCTTACTCCTGCCGGCCCCAGCGACTTCAGATTCGCTTCCCTCAGCGCCTTCAAAGGAGGTTTTGATAAATGCATTGCACTTTGCAGCCAGCCAGGGCTCTAATTGCCAGGAGGATTACGATAAGCTTTTTTCTGTTGTTTCAAAACAAGCTGGAGGACGGCGTGCCCGCCCGGCACAGAGCCCCCCCGAGCTGGCCCGTGCCGTATTTGCCCTCGTTACTCCATTGCCCCCAGAGCGACTGGTTTTTCCTCCAGCCACTCAGTGCAGACCCACGCTGGCCACAGAGGTGCTGATGACCCACACGCCCCACACCAGACCTGTGCATGGGCCAGTAAAGGGGACCTCAAGAGCCCCTTGATTTCCCTTCTCTCACCCTGTAGTTCTTGTGCATCTATCTATTTCTCTCTATATATGGGGAGAAATAGCAGAGCTGCCTTAGGTTGTGATCTGAAAGGGGGAAAACCTACACCATTAAATAAAGAGGATTTAGAAATATAGCCATAAAGCCAAGGAGAGTTTGCCAGAAGCTCTCAAGTGATGCAGATTTCAGCTCCCTGTTTCTTGCCATTTTTTTCCTTTTAAAGGTTAAACGGAGAGAGTTTACGTTGCTATTCTGATGGGTTTGACTACAAATAGAGTTTGGGGTGTTCCCCACAGTTATCGTTAGAATTTCCATCGCAATTATTATTGATTTTATTTGTAATGCATTTTCCACTCTTTACCATCAGAAGAGAAGATACTCTGCAAGCCCTGCTTAACATCTGAATCTCCCAACCTGAAGCTAGATCAATATAGATCAGTACCAGGAGAAAAAAATCAAGGACTTTTAGTGGAGAAGAAAGAAAGACTAGTGTAGTGATTACCTTTCTTGCCTAGAACTTAATCTACGGTTTAAATCTTTACTCATCATCCAGCTTCCCCGTTGACCTGGGAGAGTGCCATTTGTCCTGGCCATCAGCAGCATATGCATCCGTTTCCCCTATATAAAGGAAGGATAAAGGAAGGAGAGACGTGGTGCTGAGCTCTGCTCCCACAAGGATGAACGTGCTGGAGACTCGAGGTGGATCCATCTGGCCCCCAACCACCACGGCAGGTCCAGGGCTTGGTGGGCACCTGCGATAAAGCAATGCTCCATCCCACACGTTTCTTGGCTGCTTGCAGAGTTTTCCTCCAGGCCTCAGGGTTTGCTGTAAATCCCTATCTATATCACACTAGGACCATGTCCTTAGGCTTGTTCTGTCCTCAGATCACACTCAGGGTTGCCAGGCATGGAAACGAGTAGCAGATCCTTGCAAGGAAGGCCTAGCTTACCCTTTTTTCTAGACAGTGTCCTTGAGTCAGCTGCGATCTGTTTCTTTTCCGGATGCCTTGATCATGAACAGAGCTGTCCGGGAAGCCAAAGACAACCTGACAGAAGAACAAGGAAATTTCAGTGAGCTTCAAGGGTGATGAAAAGCCAAATCATTCTAGATAAGCTCTGGAACATGCTGCCGTGAGATATCAGCAGGGCCAAGTGCTGGTCAGGATTAAAAATATGTAGATGTGTTGATAATGGGAATATCTGCTGTCATATTACCTTGTTTCTCTTTTCAAGGGATGTTAGTCCTGATGCTGTAAAGGCAAATGCTGAGTACTGAGGATAGGGTTATTTACGGAGTGCGTTACTGGTGTATAATGGTATGCTCTGTGGTCAGTTGCTTCCTAGCTACATAGCAGTTACAATAAAGCTGTGCCATGAGAGCTAAAGAAGATATAGGTTTTCTCATGTATGCTAGGAGCCTCCTGAGTCAGTCTGGGATCCCTCCTGTGCAACCTCTTTACTGCTGCTGTAACAGAATTTGGATGGACCCCCTTCCAAGACTTGCCTTTGGCTGTCTGGAGACACGACCAGTACGTGTTGCCACTTGGTGTTGCTGACTCTCAGCCTAAACGCAAGATCAGAACCTTAGCAGGCAGGAACAGGTAGGATGTTAGGATGTAGGTGCAAAGTGTGTCTGTATTAGTTTTACTTTCCTGAGATCTGCCTGATCATAGCATCCACCTATTCTGCAAAAATCTCTGTAAAACACCCAAAGGGTCTGATCCAGCAAGATGCTGACCTCCTTTGGCAAAGCAGTAGAGCATCCTCAGGTCTAGTTACACTTCCTAAGAGCAGAGACAGCTTTGAATCTTGTACCCACAGGCAGCACTGGAAAGTGGGGACATGGTCCCAGTATAGTGATGCTGGCCAGGCCATTGGCCTGGGACCAGTCCTAAAACCTCAGATGTGCTGTGGCTGTCAGAGAGGAACTGTACCTGCTGGTGGAGCAGTGTGGTGGCTTCAGAAATGCTGACCTTCCCAGGGCCGGGTTTGCTGCTGGCTGCCCTAACTGGAATTCAACTAGTGGAGGAAAGAGGTGCTGCTGTCTGAATACGAGCTGCAGCATTCAACAACTGCACGTTCGAGATTGCTTTGGACAGGTGTATTCTGTGTACTTCCAAACTCGATGTGAGTCATCAGAGAAAGCCTTTCTACTGATCTCAGTGGGAATCGCATCCCTACTTAACCTGCTGCCATCTCTATAGAGCTCCTCTAGCTGTTCCGATATTTCAGAACAGCCTCCTCTGCCTTTAGTTCCCACTCCCATTGCTCCCACCGCTCCAGTTTATTTAGCAGATGTTGGAGCAAACTTTGGAAGCAAGAGCTAAGGTCAATCTGAGAAACCCAGCGCCCCAGGAGAGCTGCTGGGGCTGAGCCCACATCGAGCCGGCACTGCAGGGGCTGTGCGGAGGCATGACTGTGATTAACTGCTCTGAGGAATAGGAAATAGGAAAGGAAATGGGAAAGGAACATATAGATAAGGAAAATAATATATATATGTAAAAATAAAAGCATATATTTATAAAGAATATATGGAAAAAAATCACACAGAACAAAAGTGTGCAACCTTAAAGTCAACCAGCTAAATCTATGCCTTTCTCATGTTCCCTCCCTTTGTAGCTGTTGCATTTTGCATTCTCAGCCATTACCATATGAATCAATGATTAAAAAAAACAAAAGCAAAAAAGAATCCCCAAACGCCACATTGCGATAAGAATCGGACCTGCGCTTTACCGGCCCATCCCGTACGGTAACCAGAGCAAGTCCCTTTCGCTGCAGCCATTGTAGGCAGGAGCGATCGTGTTCTTCAAAGAGCGTCTGTCTCCTGCAGACACAAGGTCCATATCGGGGCTGAACATTAACGTCACCCGATAGGCCCCACGTCCAGCTCCAGCGCGCCCTGCCCGTCACAGCAGAGCCACGGCGCGAGCGGGGCGAAGAAAGAGCCTTTGTCCCCCGCCACGTCCATCCTCTGAAGCCGATCGGGATCGATTACGAGGCGGTTCAAGTCCCGATAACCCGGCGAATTTGTGCAAAGAAGGCCCCTGCCGGCTTCCTCCTCCTGCAATTTGCATTTCAGGCCTCCAAAGGGCTTTAGGAGGGGATTTTTGTCTGTCCTTCACTGCAATGCAAGCGTGGAGGGAGTCAACATTTGAACAGTCACCAGGGAAGGTGCAAACCTGAGGCTTACGACTTTAGTATCTTGCGAGTGGAAAGTTTTCAATGTCTTCTGTTTTTAATGTGTTGAAATGATTAGTCCAACTTCTTTCCTCACTTGTACTAGGAATTAGCACTGAGGGATCAGCATTAATGCGTCCGTCCATTCAGTGTATTTACAAACACATAAAACGTCATTAAACCAATTATTTAAGTTGCAAATGGATTGGAGAAAGCCCTTTCTGCTTTAATTCAGCTTCTGTGTGTGTACACTAAGTAACACATTTTCTACTTAGATGCTCTGACGCTATTTTTCCTGTCATCTCATGAAAATGTAATTATGTGTGCCCAGCATGGAACAGTCTTAGCCCAAAGAATTATCTGTGGCAAAATTGTGTGGCAGAAACTATAAGCAATTAAAATCAATTTTAAGAAGCAATTGACTGTCACTTGCTACAGAGATTCATGGTGGATGTTATATGGATCCCGTATGTAGCTTGGCAAGTTCTTTGCTTTGGGAGAGCAACTGCCCTTGTGCAAACTTTGCACTGTACGGGTGTTTTTCTTAAAGATGCTTCTCTTTAAGTGATTAAATGTTTCTTTTATGGGACTGTGGCAGGTAGTAAGGAGGCTGGGTCAGTCCTTTGCTCTTTTGGAGGTGCTTGTGGTGGTGCGTCCTGGCTTTGGTAGACCATGGTTTGGCCATGGGCTGAAGTTGGGCCTGTCCTTGGTGAAGGCTGCTCACCTCCATGTAAATTGATATAAATTATACTTTAAAAATCAGGCTTTGTTTAGGGAGGGAGCCAACGGGCCCCAAATCTGCTCCTGCAGTGTGCCAGGGACAGCGAGGTGCCGAGGCCCAGCCTGAAGGAGGAGGTCACCAGTGGCTGTAGGTCTTCCCACAGGTGCTCCCATCGGAGGGTCCCCATCCCCACCGTTGGGCCAGGGCTCTTTTGCGAGCGATTCCTCCGGGCGGGCGCAGGAATTTGGAAGCTGTCAGGCTGTAAGAGCCGAGACTTAGCCCTCTGAGGGCAGCGTGCTGCTTTCCCGCGAGCGAAGCCAGCGCGCCGGCTTAAAGCTGCTACATTTCCCCAAAAAGAATGCCGATTGTTTCACAGTCATGCAAGCGCCTGACCAGGAAAACATGTGGGCGGGCTGTCCGTTTTTCTATATTCTTTTTTTTTTTTTTTTTTTTCGCCAATTTTGCTTCTTCCTACGCCGCCCGAAGGCCCTTTTTGAAAGGGCCAGGAAAAAAAAAAGAAAAAAAATCTGCTGACGGCTCATGCAGCTGATTTGACCCAGAGCGCCTGCTTGGCGGAGCAGAAAGATGACACTGCAGCAAAAATGTTACTTTAAGGGCAAAGCAAACAGGCGCGCGGCCCGCGCCATTGTTCGGTGCCGCCGTTGCGGTGCCGCATGCCGCCGCGGAGAACGCGGAGCTGCCGGCGCTCAACCCCGCGCCGCTTCCCGCAGGTGCCGTCGTCTGCCGCGAACAGGCGGGATGAGGCTCCCTGCAGCGCGGTGGAGGCTTCGGCAGCCCCGGTGGCTGCGAGTGGGCTGCTTTCCATGGGCGTCTGGAGGGAGCCGCTGAGCAAGGTCTTCGGAGAAAAGAGAAGAAGGGAATGAAGGAAAAAAAAAGGGGGGGAGAGAAAAATGAAAAAGAAGGAATAAAATGAAAGAAGAAAGGAAGAAGAAAAAAGGGGAAAAAGAAGGAAAAGGGAAAAAAATGGAAAAAAGAAAAGGGAAAAAAGAATAAAGAGAAAAAAAGAAAATAGAATAAAAAAGAAGAAAAGAAAAAAGAGAAGAGGGAAAAAGAGGGAAAAAAGAAAAGAGGAAAAGAGGCATTTGTTGCATTTTAGTCTTTCTAGCTTTGCAGTGAAGCCAGCAGTGCCTTTTCTTGCAGCTCCACAGAATGCTGCCGCAGTTCCTTGCTGGAGAGCCCAGCCTTGCCGCGTTCAGCGCCGCGATGCAGCGGGCAGGTCTCGCTCTCGCGCTCCGACTGTGTTTTATGGTTGACAGCAGGGTAAAGAAAAATCTTCAAAAAGGTCTTTGGTGAGGTTCCCGTTTAAATACTTATTGTTTGCAGCGAAAATGGCTTGTGGAAGGAGGGCAAAGCGCTCCCGACTTCAAAGCTTGTCACGGTGCAGGAAGCTGATGGTGAGTGGTCACGCATAGCTGAGCGTCACTGCTGCCAAGCGCCTGGCCAGCGGCCGAGCGTGTCCCAGGAGAGGCAGGGAGACGGCTCGGCAGCTGCTGTCACTCACGATAGCTGGGCTTAAGTCAGAAATCTTACTTTTATTTTATTTTATTTTATTTTATTTTATTTTATTTTATTTTATTTTATTTTATTTTATTTTATTTTATTTTATTTTATTTTATTTTATTTTATTTTATTTTATTTTATTTTATTTTATTTTATTTTATTTTTTACCTATGGGCTGCATCAGGTGCCATCCTTGGCTGTTGGGACAGGAAGATGAGGGCTCATCCTCCTGCTGGGAATTTCTAAGCAGTCTTGGTGTTCAACTTGAAATATGGAAGGCCAAGGACTTTAATTTCATTTCCCGATATTGCCTGGTCATAATGTGCTCACTCACGTCCTACCCGTTGAGTGGATCCATTGGGCAAGGGTGATGTCTTCGGTAAGGAGAACACAACTGTGATGACCAGTAGGTACCTACTAAATATTTAGAGGGTGTCTGGAGGGCAAACACGTTATCTCAGCACCACCTTGAACTAATGCTGCTCTGGAAAACCAGCTTTACTTAGCTGCTAGTCTTCCTAGTGAAACTAGGATGGTTTTGGTAGGTTTTCTTGGAAGAAGAGAAAAGGGGGAAGTGCAGACAGATAGTTCAAGCCTGGAGATCTCTTGTTGGTCTTTGGGAGTGGGAAAAAAGAAAAAAAAAAAGAAAAAAAAAAGAAGATATATTTCATTAGGTACTTTCTGATCCCTGGTCATTTTCATGCATTTGTGGATATTCCCCAAATCCCTGGGTGCATTACGACTCTCATGATACGTGTTGATGAAAGTGTCCTGCCCCAAGTGCTCCCTGGTGCTTTTGTCAGGGAGGGGACTGCGTTATTACTGCTCTGGTCATGCTCTGTGAGAAGTTCCACATTATTCAGACCTTTCCGATGGTAAATAAGTAGCTGTCTTTTCTTCTGAGCACAGTGTCACTGAACATGTTAGAAGTGATTTGGACACATTGAAAGGATGCTACAGGAAGATTGCAGCTGTCCAAGGGTTGGTGGTTCTATTTCAAGTCATTTTTAAGAGTGAAAAAAAGAAGAAAAAAGTTCTCTACTGGAACAAGCCCAAAATATTTCCCTTTTTTTCCCCCAAAATGGAATGTCAACAAAAAGTCCATTTTGGATCGAGAATCTCGAGCTTTTCCATTCCTCCTGACAAATATACGAGCTCACGAAAACATACTATTATTTCTCCCAGTTTCTTCAAGAATTAGTAGGTGCAGCCACACTGGCACTGTGCAACATCGCCCGTGCGGTGCAGCTTTGCTCCCGACACATTCGTCTCTGAGGGCAGGGGTGACTTCCAGGGTGAAGCCGTAGCCTTGGATTCTCCTCCTTCGCAGATGAATCCATCATCCATGGATGCTCAACCCCCAAATCATACTTCAAGTAAACATCAAGCTGAAGATAAATCTTGTAGGCAGGCTGGCTGGCTGTTTCTGGATGGCTATTTTCATCCACGTTGTCAGGTCATGCTAACCTGACCACAGACATATATTTTAGTTGAAGGAAACACAGGGCTGATTCTTTAGCTAAGGCTGAAGTTGCCCTTGCCTAGTACTCCAATCTACCTTAAATGAGCATCCACCCCTACAGAAGCACCTTCATGAACTATGGGCTCCAAGACAAACCTGGATCAGCTTCTGTGGAAAAAAGAAAAGGGAGAAGAGAGAAAACAGCCATAACTCATTTTTCCTTTCCTCCTCATTTGATTTCTTCAGTGCAAATACTGTGCTCTCCCTTGCTTCACACAGGAGCGTCTTGGCTAGTTGTTGAGGCTTTGCGTGTATGGCCAAGTCCAGCATCTGCTGAACTGTTGCTCAAATATATTAATATAGTTAGTAATTTCACAGTTAGACCCTTTCTCGACATTATTTGGGGAAATCTCTTCTCTGGCTTTGTCTTGTGGATCCTGGCAGCAACTTGGCTGCAGGATGCCTCGGCTTGTGGGAGGCTCTGATTTCTGCTGTCCCCTCTGTAGGTGAGATGCCTCAAAGCCCTTTGCGTGCCTGGCTACTGCTCCTGAGCTACAAATAAACATATATGTTAAAAAAAAAAAAAGAAAAAGATAAATCATTGTCTCCGTTATATGGATGGGGAAATGAGGCAGA
>VWPW01029066.1:0-30820 GCA_013389825.1 Crypturellus undulatus
CTGAGCTCGTTCTGCTGTTCTGAATTTGTCTTTCATGTTACATCCTAGAACTCTTAACTTCTGGGACTGTAAATCTGCTTTAACTGAGCAAGTCAAACAAAGCATCTGAGGCCCTGGAGGCCAGAAGCTCATACGAGCATGTGCTATACGAATCGGGGAAAAAATGCCCTCTTTCTCAAGGAGAACGTGCTCATGTCTCCTTGCCCTGCAGGGATGGAGAGGAGATTTTGTTGTTTCATGAGAGTCGTTCTCGGTGCGACACGTGAGAAGATGGAGCTTAAAGAAAAGCAACGTTTTTTCCCCCCCAGCAGAACTGGAGAGGGGCTCGGAGGGGGCTAGCGCAGCTGGGATGCGCTGGCCGTGCTGCCCGTTTAGGGTAGATATTCCTGCTGTAGATATTCCTGCTCTGGGCAAGCACAGCGCCCGTGTTTGCTGTGCCGTGGCCAGCACCCCGAACCCTGCTGGAGACCCTTGGCGAGGCGAGGGACTGGTGAGCAGGGGCTCCGCGGTCTGAGATCCTCTGCCTGCTGCAAGTAGCTCTGCAAACCCCTCCCGTGGGCCCGGGCCTTGCTGCCGAGCAGAGAGCTGCTCAATGCCCCGCTCTGCTTCCCGAGTTGTTCACGTGGCCTTTGGGCTTTCCTTCCCCGTCTCCGCAGGAAGGACCAGCACCTGCTTTCCCCTGTGAACTGCTGGTACCTGGTCCTGACGCAGACCCGGCGGGAGAGCAGAGATCACGCCACGCTCAACGACATCTTCATGAACAACGTCATCGTGCGGCTCTCACAGATCAGCGAGGATGTCATCAGGCTCTTTAAAAAGGTAACCAAGGCCACGAGGAGCTTCTGCTCCGCTAAGACCCGTCCACACGCTCTCCTCTAACCCAGGAGTTTCCTGAGGCTTTCCGCACAAAGCGGTTGCTTGAGGGTGGAAGTGCCTGTTGGGCACTTGGAGCGCTGGGACTGAACTTAGCCATGTTGTTGTTGTTATGGGGGTGTTTACAGCTACAAAACAATTCGAAGCGTCTCGGGGAGGATGCAGACTCCAAACACTGGGGAGGGCAGCAGGGCCTTGTGATCCCGGTGCGCGTGTGATCCCGGTGTGATCCCAGGCAGGGAGGAGGCTGCCGATGGCAGCGGAGCGGTGGCTGCGCCCGCAGCCGCGTGGGGAGTCCTGGCGCCCCCGGCTCCAACCCACAGCACCGGGCACGAGGGCTGCGGGGCCGACGTGGCCAAGCAGCAGAGAGGTACCTGGCCCCTCTACGAGAAGCTTGTTGTGTCTGTGAGCGACGCAGGGAGCAGCTTGAACGCTGAACAACGAAAATGCCAAAAACCCTAACAGTTAGATGCGATGAAATTCTCAGGGACAACTCACTAAAAGCATGAAAACTAACAAGAACTGTCCAAAATCCCAAGGAAGAAAGTGGGCGTGGAGTGAGAAGGGGACTGAGGGGCCAAAAAGAATGAGGTGTAATGGCAAATGTCTGAATTGTTTATCCCAGCATTTGTTATGGAAAAGCTTAGCCAGGAGATGGGCTTTTGAGGGGAGCCAGCCTGGAGAATCTTCTCCGGCTGAGTTGTCAGTCGCCGTTTTAGAGCAGATCCGTGTCCGTGTTGCCATTTATCCTGCCTTTCAGATAATACTTACACAGCAGCATTAAAGAAACTGAGATGTAAAATGGTCAAATGACTGGCCGTGATGCGTAACATAGTGCTTAAATTGCCGTGGGTGCCGGGGAAATGGAAGGTGGAAAGTGTGGAGACTTTTCTTTAAAGACTCCTGAAGGGCTTTCCAGAGCACTGAGCAGCACGTCTAACTTCGTAAGAACAGGCTGTTGGGGCAGGCTTCAGTAAGAGCAGAATTAGCAGACGTTCAGGCAGATAAAGGGAGGAATCAGTGTAGCTTTCTGAAGAGAAGAATCCTGCCTGGGAAATCCAGCGCCTTTTCAAAGGAGTCAGTGATCATGGGGGTGAGTGGCCATGATATCTTCAATGACTTAAAGCCTTGGAAAAGGGCCTTCCCTGAAGTTCTTAAAGCGAAGAAACTATTGAGGAATGAGCAGTTATGGGGACTAATAAGTGGCTGAAAGGCAGGAAGCAAAGCAAAGGGAGTGTGGAGGAGTTCTTCATAGGCCGTTTGGAAGAGGGAAGAGGGATGAGCGATGAGCTGAGAGTCCCGATGGTGCAGAGTTATTAGGGATTCCTGGGGCCAGGAGGAGCATCAGAGACTCGCAGGGATGCCGCAGTCCTGGGGAGGTGGGTCCTGCAGCCGGGCGGGCTGGTGTTCCTGCAGAGCGGGCAGAGCGGTGGGCAACTCTCCGAAAAGCCATGAGCAGTTCATAGAAAGAGAATAGGAGGCAGGACTCCATTTTTGCTGGTGCAGTGTAAGTTGTGGATGGTCAGCAGGCACATAAAGAAAAGGTAAAAAGGAAAGTGCCTTTTTTGCATCATTAGCATTACATACACACTGTATTACACCTGGAGTATTATGGACGGTTGGTTTTTGTCCCAGGGTGTCTTGAAGGCCAAGTGTGTAACTTGGATCTTGAAGCAGCTGGACACATGTGCTGTGTAGGAAGGAGTTACCTTCCCGCGGCCGCTCGGGTGGTTGGGCTGGGAATCCCTGGAAGCCCCGACGTGCCCAGGAACAGGCCGCTTGTCCCTGCCCCACACTCCTCTTGCAGGTACCTGCTCATGGCCGCCCTGGTGACACTGCCCGGCTGGACGGGCCTTTGCCTCTGTCCTTCGTGTGGCTGTTGCTATTGCTGTAGTTTATTCTCCGCAGAGGTGGCTGGGAAATTGTAGGTGATGGAGCAGGGAAGTTAGGTGGCATGTCAGATTTGTGAATAGTAGAAATGTGCTAAAAACAGTTCATATCATAAAGTTTCAGTTAACTAGAGAGCAAACTTATTGTGATAGTTTCATGGGCAGCGTCTCTATGGATGTGACCTAGAAATTAAATCATAAGAAGAGATTTGGGTTGCTGATGTGATGTGGAATAGTGTTCCTTTTCCCTTCCCCGTGGCCTCCAGAAATTGGACAGATTTGGGATTTATTGGTTAAGTCTATTCTAATTCAGTCTCAATGGGTCCCTGTTATTTGCATATCACTGTGAGACCTGTGTCGAGTTGCACAATAAGGCCCTGTGCATACCTCTCCTGAGTCCGTGCGTGGTGTATCTCACTTTAAACTCTAGTAGGATGCCTCCAATTCAGGGCATTCGGGCAAGGGCATAAATACAACATTTCAGGAATTTTCCCCGTAAGTCAGTCCACCAAAACAAGATGATGAAACATTTCCTGCATTCAGTGGGCTTATTTCTTTGTGTTTGCTTCCTCCCCCTTCCTTTCTGAATTTGGATGTTAGCTTTAAGACAAAATGCTTTTGTTTTATGGAAATTATCCTGGTTGTGCCTCCCTCTGCCACCAGCCCCCCGCGAAGGTGCGGCTGCGCAGGCTCCAGTGCAGCCAGCGCCTGCCTTGCGTCGGGTTGTGCAGGTCTGCGGTTTCACCCGCGCTCGTGCCGGGGGTTCAGATTGCAGAAGGGCTCACGTGGCGTTCAAGGCAATAATGATCGGCTCAGTCACTGCAGAGGCTTGTTTTGTGTCACCATGTGCCCTAATGCGGCTGGGGAGGCTGACGCTTCTGGGCACAGGCAGGTTGTTTCTTTAACCTCTCGTGCGCTGTGCCAGAAGGGGATCTGCAGCTGCCTTTACCGTTTCCCTACAGCGTTTTGGCAAGAAGGGTCAGGCACGTGTAGGGAACACGCGGTGCATCGTGGTGCAAGGCGCTCGCGTTGCTCAGGGTCCATCCGGGCCCTGTGCTGCTCCGTCCGTGCTCGGAGGAGGCGTCGGGCTCTGCCCGGCTTCGAGCGGAGCCACGGTTGCTGCAGCCCCTCTCGTGGTGACAGCGCCGCCGAGTGCACAGACCGGCCGTGCAGGGGTTAAGGGCATCTGCAGTCGTGGTTCAGCTGTTTGGTTTTGTTGTAGATTGCTCTTTGATGGTAAATTAGAGTAACATTTTTTTCCAGAGATGTCACTTTTAATTCCTCCCATCCCGAATTTATTAATGGGCTGTGACATGCTGTGGCGCACAGAGGAACTGGAAGGTTTTGTGCTTTGCACTTTCATTATGTAAATGCAAACAATTGCAGCAAAGAAAAGGCCGTGCAGGGTCTGGGGTGCCGAGATGTGCATAATTGAGAATCGATTGATCCGTAGGGTGGTAATTTGCCAACAAAGATGCCGGGGGCCGAGCCCCTTCTCCGCTGGATGCGCTTGCACCACGGTGGGTCATTCATCAGCAAAACTGGGGCTTGGCATTTTGTTCATCTCCACTGAAGTGTTTTGCCCTGCCCGTGACCTGCGGCATATGGGCTGCCCCGCTCCCGATGCTGAGCGGCCGCTCCGGCACTCGCTGCATCACGGCCGGCTGGAGAGCCTCGTGGCTTGCCCCACGCCTGTGGAACATGGCAAAAAATGAGACTCTGAGGGGCTGGGGTTAGGGCTGTAGCGATCTGTGTTGCAGAGGTTTAACGGAGCCGACTGCAGGTGTGATTCTGCGGCAGCCGAGCCGATGGCCTGTGGCGTGACCAAGGTCTAAGGTGTAGCTAGGATCAGCGCAGCGTGGCCAAGCTGTACTGCAGGTTATTGAGGAGCTGGGTTATGTTCCCAACCCCCTGGCACGCTGGGGTTGGCGGCTATCCCTTGTCACCGCTGGAGCAGCGGGCGCTTGCACGGGGCTGGGGCTGGGGCGAAGCTGCTGTCCTGGGGCTGCGTGGGCAGCACCGCTGCGGGGTGCGGGCCCTGCACCGCGGCCCTCCCTCGGCCCCGCACAGCGCGGAGCAGCCCCCTGCTCAGAGACACAGCAGGGCAGAGCAGAACTATCCTCGTGCACATGTGTTTTAAGGGAGAAAAAGAAGGGTTGTTAGTGAGCTGGTCCTGATAATTGGAAACAGCTGAGAGTCTCAGGAGGGGGGAAAAGCCAGAAGATGTAGAAAAAAACATGGAAAATGAAAATGAAACTCTAGGCCTGAAGAAAAAAGCCGCAAAGCCAAGAAAGGAAATGTGTGAAGCTTACAGTGAAAGCTGAAGAACCGATGGAGCTTGAACTGCTAAAATTGGCAGGTAGAGACGTGCTGGGTTGGATGTAGAGACAACAAATTTTCCCTGGGCAGCTCAGATGTGTGCAGAGCGCTGGGGAGCGCGCGTCTGCCGCACATCCCTGCGTGGCCGCGGGTTGGCTGCGTCGCTGTGTCTGCTGCCGAGGGGCTCTGCGTGTGATAAACAAGGCAGAGTCAAGTGCAGAGAGACGCCAAGAGCTGCACACAAGGGGAATAGCTTGGGGACGTGGGTGCGTGAGGCTGGGCTCTGCAGAGCCTCGCAGCGGCTTCCTGGGTGAGAAATGGGAGCTGTGCGAGCAGGTCAGCCCTGCGCTCACCAGCAGGAACTGGGAATTGCTGAGCGCAGAGCAGAACACAGCTAATGCCCTGCAGGACTATGGCTTGCCTGCATTGCAAATCCTGTTTGATTTTCTGTCCCAATTAGGTTGCACAGAGTCAGGGAGACATGGAAAAGGGGCACCTGCTCCTCAAGGACTAAAGCTTTTTGCTTGAAAAGCCCCCGGACAGATAAAATGTTCAAAAAAATAATCCACTTGTGGCTGCTGCAAGATGCAGCACGGCAGGGTGGATGGAGCCTTGCTGTTGGCGCCCGTCTCTTCCGTGGCGGGGTCTGGCGGTGGCAGCATCGCTGCGGGGCTCTCTGGCAACAGGAGCCGCTTCCTGCTGGGCGCCTCCGCGCGCTTGCTGCGGAGCGGGAGCAGCGGCTGCTGCGGAGGCACCGCCAAGGCCCCGGCGCTCGGGGAGCTCCCCGGAGCACGGTCCCTTGTGCAAAGCACAGGGATAAACGTCTCTTACTGATAAATGTCTCCTGCTGATCCACCGGCCTTTGTTGGCCTTTTAGGTATTTTTGAAATCCATCCAAGCATATCCCAATTCTAGCTGAGAGCTTTTTCCTTGTACAATATCTGGAAGCGGGGTGTAGTGAATGGGGCCGTTCATCCACACACGGCCCCGGGCAGGGTTCGGCGATGCGCGCAACTGCCCCGTGGGACGCCGCTCCGTGCCAGGGTCAGGGCTGCGGAGGGGCGCCTGCCCGCGCGGCGCTCTGCCCCCTCCCGCCTTGCCGCGCGGCTCTTTCCCCTCGGGGAGGCAGGGGATCCCCTGGGGGACACTGGGTGGGTTGGAGCTCGGCTTGGTGCAGCCCTCGGCCCGTGTCCTGCGGCCGAGCCGGCAAGGCACAGCCGGGGAGGTGCTCATGCGGCTGCAGGGACCGCGGTGGCACCTCTGTCTCCTGTCCCAGCAGCTGCGTGGACTGTGCATCCTCCTTCTGCCCAAAACGCTTCACAATTCAGTGTTTACCAAGTTGCTGCATGTGGGAGTGTCAGGCCACTGCAGCCCCGCAGGGACACTGCAGGGCACAACAAGGACATGTTGGGGTTCTCCTGACTCAGCCCTGCTGCCGGGACCCGCAGTCTGCAGCTGGCTTCCCTGGCGGGGTTTGCTGGGTGCTGGAGACCTGANAGTGTTTACTGAGTTGCTGCATGTGGGAGTGTCAGCCTGCTGCAGCCCCGCGGGGACGCTGGGGGCACAACAAGGACATGCTAGGGTTCTCCTGACTCAGCCTTGCTGCCGGGACCCGCAGTCTGCAGCTGGCTTCCCTGGCGGGGTTTGCTGGGTGCTGGAGACCTGACACTAACGTCCTGCACTGGTTACAGCAGCCCTGGGCAGCTTCTGCTGCTGCCTGTTACAGTGCGGGGAAGCCCTGTGGGACGTTAAGGGTGTGAGCAGCCCTGGTAACGCTCCTCCTTGTTCCCGGTGCCGAGAGCAGCGCTCTGGGAGGGCCCTGCTCTCCCGTCCCAGCTCTGCAATGCAGGACAACAGGTTTCTCGCAGGGGTTTCACCTCGAGCGCGATGGCCCCTGCAGACCAGGAACGGCTCCGCTGGGCTCCAAGTGCTGCCCGTGTTGCAGGGCCTTGGCTTCCAAGGCACGGGGCCTCGGGTGGGATCCTGTAACCGCACCGGGATGAGGGCTTGGGGCTGCCCGACCCTCCAGAGCAGCATGGGGGCCTCTGCAGGGATGGCTCCGGGGCACCCGCCGTGGCCTCCTTGCCCTGGACATGGCTCCCAGGGCTCTCGTGGCTCCGAGCGGCAGCGCCAGAGCCGGAGCCAGCGTTGGGCAGCGGGGGAAAGAGATGCCGAAGTGCCGCGACGGCTCTGGGCCGGTCCCAGCAGAGCGAGTCCCCCCAGGCCGCGAGCAGGTCCCTGTCACATCCCGGTTCCGCACCAGGGACACGGCAGCTCCTCGTGGCAGCACTGGCTCCTTCCTGCCTCCCGTGGTGGCCGGGCCGGCTCCTTGGTGCTTGTCCAAGTGTGGAGCAGCGAGTTGGAGGCAGAGCAGCGCTGCGTCTGCAGTGACTGCGCCACGTTATTCCCTGCCTGGGATTTAATTATGAGCCATGGCAGAGAATTTAATTATGTCCCGTACTGCAGTGCCCTGGGTGGAGGCGTGATGAAGAAGTTGGTCTAGAAGGAAGGCTTTTTCTTGAGAACAACAAGGCATTCTGTGTCAGGAGCCCATGTGCCGCTTTCCCTTGCTGTGTCCGCAGCGGTAGGAATTTCAGTAAATCCTGCTGCACCGAGTCTGCGGCCGTGCTGCCGACAAGCGTTCCCGGGAAGCCTGGGGCCGGTGGCTCCGCCAGAGCCGGGATTGCAGGCAACTCCTTGACTTGACTCCCCAGAGTGCCCCGACTAGTGTCTCTGCTGTGAGGGTGTAGGTGGGGAGGCCCGGAGTGAGGCAGGGAGGAGGCGCCGCACCGGGAACGGGAGCTGCCATCGAGGACGTCAGCTCCCTGCTGCTCCCAGGGTGCCGCTGCGGGTGCTCAGCGCTGGCTGTCCTGCTGCGGGGAGCCCAGGAATGTGGGCGAGTGGGTGGGTGCAGCGTGCGGAGCGCTGCCCGCTGCCCCGTGTGCGGTGGGGGGCAGTGCGTGGCATCCCCGGGACACTGACCCTGCCAGCCCCTGGCGCGAAGCGGACGCTCCCGGGAGCCTGGCTGGAAAACACATGGAGTATTTGACATTCCCACAGGTTAACTGTCCTCCTTGTGGCCGTGTTCCCTGCTAGCACCAATGCTGTGAGCTGGCGGCTCTAACCTGGCTCTCCTTGTCTTGCAGAGCAAGGAGATCGGGCTGCAGATGCACGAGGAGCTGCTGAAGGTCACCAACGAGCTGTACACGGTGAGTAGAGGCGCTGTCTGCCACGCTCCCTGCGGCCTCGTCTTCCCTCGGCGCTGCAAACGCCTCCCGCTCCAGCCTGGTCAGAGGATCCCCGGCTGCCCGCGGTGACAGGCTGCGCGCTCGCAGCAGGCAGCGCGTTGGGGTGCGCCGTGGTTTTGCTCGGGCACCAAGGGGATCGTTTGGGCGTGACGCAGCGCGGAGCTGGTGTCCTGGGGTCCCACCCTGCCGGCTCCCGCAGCGCTGCTTTGGGCCCCAGTTCCCCGCTGGCCCTTGCAGCACTGCGTGTCTCCTGCACTGCTGAGCCGGGCCCGGGCCTTACCCGGTCCCTGTGGGCTGCTGTGGGGCTGGCCAAGACCCTCTGCAGGGATTGCTGGATCCTGGATGCTGCCGCCCTCCCGTCGAGGGAAGTGGGCACCGGGCACCAAGCACACGGCCTAGCCCAAGCCATGTGTCGGGACCCCATGTGCTGCTCCCTCCTGCCCCTGAGGGACCGTTCGGGTTTATTTATTGGGATCCAGGAAGCCGCACGAAGGCTGAGGTGGGTAGGAAGGGTCAGGCGCTACATTTGCCATCTTCACTTGTATCTGTTGCCTGTACATAAATTGTGCTGCAGTAGGTTTATTCCTACCTGGCCCTGGTTCAGTCCTGGGTCCGAGAAGCGCGCTGAGGTCCGGATAAACAGACGGGAGTGGTTGGAGCAGCTTTGTTTGGCTTTGAACTGCCTAGCAGTTAACAGACTGATCATGCCAACCTGCTGGCAATGGATGTCCGGAAGAGACAGGCTTATTTCAGAAATTGCAGTAAAATGTGGAGAAAAAGTGACCTTGCTGGGCAAGCTGGGCAAGCAACGTCATTGTAGATGTGTTCGGTGCTGAGCAGCCCCGCTGCAGGTCACAGCTTTCTGCTCCGGCGGTATCGGGTGGAACGGGCCTGGCTGCGCGCGGCTCGGGGCGGCTGGCGCTGGGCATCGGGGCCCGTGTGCCCGCGGCAGCGCTCAGGACTGTGCTGCTCGGCACAGCACTAACCTGGACCAGCCTTGCACGGGTGTCACAAGGGAGCACTGCGGAGCGTGAAAGGAATCCAACTAATCAGGATCATTCTGATGATCCGCGGGCCAGGCTGAAGACGGTACCAGCCAGCAGCTCCGCTTGGGCTGTCTCACATGGACTGCGCGTGGCAGCGGCGCTGCCTGGCACGGCCTGCTCGGGGCCTGTCCAGGGCCTCGCGGGCGCTGCGTTGGGTCCTGGTGGGCGCCGTGCCCAGCGCCTCCCTCCTGCCCGGCCGCCTGGCCCTCCTGCACCGCCAGGGCTGGCCCGTGGCGAGGCCGGAGGCAGCCCTTGGAGAGGGGCTCCCAGAGCTGCAGCTCTCGTAGCCGGAGGCAGCAAATGGCATCACTGACGGCCCGTTCCTTGGAAGTGGCCTTTGTCCAAAGCATGTTATTAATATTGGAAAACACAACTTGTGTTTTTGTATAATGAACATTGGAACTCATTTTTCTCCCTCCGCTGCAGCTAATTAACTTGTTTGCCGTCAACGCCGGGACACAGCTGTGGCACTTGTCTCCATGGCACAGCAGCGTCAGGCGGCTGTGACTTTACCCCGGACGTGACGGGGTTGCTGATCGAGGGTGAGGGCTCCAGCCCCGCGAGTCCCCGCGCGGAACCAGGGCAGAGCCTAAGGGCTGCATGGCGCCGCTCGGCCTCGGTGCACTCAATGCTGGCCTTGGCTCCCGAACGTGTCTACAGGGGAGCTTGGAGCCTGGTACCTGCGTTCCGTTTTCAACGATGAAACACGGAGGAGGCGGAGGCTTTAATTAGGGAAAGCTCCTCTCATCATTAGCAAATAGGTCGATAACGTCTGTGCGGAGGTCCCAGATTGTGTGGGGTTTGGCAACTCTTGCGCACTCCGCACTGTGGAGTCTTGGCGTTTCTTCTGGCTTTTCCCAGAAAAACGTTTTCCATGCAGGAAACGGCTGTTCTCACCAGAGAGCGTGTGGTGCTGCGCGGTGCAGTGCTGCACTGGGCTGCTCTGTGCTGCACAATGCTGCGCGGCGCTGTGCAGCGCGGCGCGGTGCTGCACTGTGCTGCGTTGTGCTGTACAGTGCTCGGTGCTGCATGGTGCAGCGCTGAGCCGCACAGTGCGACATGGTGCTGCTCTGTGCTGCTCTGTGCTGCATGGTGCTCGGTGCTGCGCTGCTGACCGGGTCGTGGTGCCATGGGGCTGGGCAGGAAGGGCTGGAGCGTCTCCCGCAGACCCCAGAGTGCGGCAGTGCCTGCCGGGGCCCCACAAGCTTGCGCCCTGCGTCGCTGCTGTCCGCAGCGTCCCCGGCGTGTCGGGGCGATGTGCAGCAAGGCATCCGTGTCCCCAGGGCGCTGATGAGAGGGGACAACGTGACTAAAGGCATAAAGCAAGAAGAGCAGATGTGTCCTCCTCGCCAGCACTGTTCCCGTGATCACAGTGTGACCTTGGGGCTTTTGTTTTTCCAAGCGAGGGCCGTGCTTGGGTTTGTGCCGCGAGAGCTGTCCCTGCAGCAGGGCAGCGTCCCACGCCCCACCCCGGTGCTGCCGCTCTCTGGGGCAGTGGGGCCGTCCTCACTGGCTGCAGCCACCCCAGAGCTGGCGCTCGCAGGACGCGCTCCCGCTGCGCTGGACGGCTGCAGCTCCTGCGCCCATGGGAGGTGTCCAGGGTCAGGGCGGCAGGACAGGCATTGCCGCGCTGGCGTCGCTGCTCAGCAGGCGCACGCGCAGCAAGAGCAGGGTTGGGTCAGAAGTGGCTGCAGACAGACCGGGGGCTCTGTGGTCTGGCCATGGAGCAGCCAGTGTGGCTGTCCCCGCTGCCAGGGACCCAGTTATTCCCCATTTCCCCACGCTCGAGGGACGCCGCAGTGGGAGGCAGGTGTGTCACCGAGCAGGGAACAACTGCTCCCACGCCGGCTTGGCACGGTTTGCAGGAAGGACTAGCGCTACACTTCATTTTAGGAGCTTTTTCTTCCCATCACGTTGGTGTCCTCCAAGGTGGAGGCGCAGGTCACCCCTCGCCGTGCCGGTGCCAGCAGGGCCTCACGCGCTGCTCCTCCCGCAGGTGATGAAGACCTACCACATGTACCACGCGGAGAGCATCAGCGCCGAGAGCAAGCTGAAGGAGGCCGAGAAGCAGGAGGAGAAGCAGTTCAACAAGGCGGGGGACATCAGCGTGAACCTGCTGCGGCACGAGGACAGGCCGCAGCGGCGCAGCTCCGTCAAGAAGATCGAGAAGATGAAGGAGAAGGTGGGTGAGCGGGGAGGCAGGCGGTGGAGGCCGAGTGCGGAACTCGCCTGCTCCCCTAACCGGAACGCTTATCTCTGTCCCAGCTTCAGCAGTCCCCCAGCAACTCCAGAATTTGACTCGTGTGTTGATTTTTTTTCTTCTGTTAATTCCTGGGAGCAATTGGCAGCTTTTCTAGGTCAAGGTTTGTGTGAGTGTCCATGCGGCCTGGGAAGGGTTGACCTTCCACACGGAGCCCTCGGGCCGGGGACCGTCCTGTGCCAGCTCCAGCTCTTGGGACCGTCCTGCGCCAGCCCCGCTTCAAGCACATGGGCTTTGGTGCCGCTGCTGGTTCTGGGGCCTGCAGCGGGTCTGGGAAACGGGTCAGCCCTGGGGCTCCCTGCGCTCGCGGGTGTGTGGGTGCCGCTGCGCTTGGCACGGGCGCCAGGCTGAGCAGGCTGAGCAGCCCTCGCACGTCGGCACGGCCGGCACAGCTCCGCAGAGAATTCTCCCAGTCCTGGCAGGGGCTCCTGCTTTTGCCCCTTGCACCAAGTGTCATTAGTAGACGTGTTGCTTCTGGTTCTCCAGGATCCGCAGCAGGAGTGGTTGCGTGCGGAGCGTCCGCTCTGACACCCGTTCTGCTTTTCCAGAGACAGGCCAAGTACTCGGAAAACAAGCTGAAGTGCACCAAGGCCAGGAATGACTACCTGCTCAACCTGGCCGCCACCAACGCCGCTGTCAGCAAGTACTACATCCACGACGTCTCCGACCTCATCGACGTAAGTGCTGCGCCGTGCCGTGCGTCCTGGCGTGCAGATCGAGGTAGTCCCACAGGGACTTTGCTGAGACTTGGAAGTACTGAGTCAGGCTTGGACGTGCCGCTGCAGGCGAGGAGCCGGCCCGCAGCAGCGCAGCCACACAGGGACCTGTGCAGAGCAGTCTGCCCCTGCCTCCCAGCCTGGTGCGCCAGGGCGGCTCTTAGGAATTTACAAAAGAGAGATTGCTTGAATGTCTTCTGCTTCTTTCATGGCATTTCATAAACATGTTAATATTTTGTTGCCGATTCATATTGGTTCTGGCTGCAGAACCACGTAGAAATGATATTTTCCTTCATCTTAAAGCACTGGCTTCATCTTACCCCAGCTGCAACACAATTTCCTGCAGCTGCAGCTTTTCAAAGTCCACAGCACTTTGTACAGTTTGCCCTGGGGCGAGCCAGGTGATTCTAACGTTGCCTCCGGTCCCATCCATTATTCTTTATTTGACAGAGATCAGCTCTCTGGAGGATCAGGTGCATCCTCATTTTTGTGCCGGAAAGTAGGAGATGTTGCAGCGTGCAGTTCCCATCCCCTCAGGCAGTGCTTCCCCGCGCACACGTGGAAGTGCTTTCCTGACTCTTGCTGCTCTTTATCCTGGTGCTTTCCTGCCTCTTGCTGCTCTTTATCCTGGTGTTCGCTGCGCTGAATTGCCTGGGGGCAGTCGCTGCTGGAAGCAGCTTCTGCAGCGCTGGCAGCAGTCGAGCCCGTGCGGGTATCAGTGACTGCAACGAGCTGCTTTTAAATGATGCAGGAGATGGGATTTGCCTCCCTTCCTTTCAGCAGCATCTCCGCAGGGTTATGGATTGCGCTGTGCAGAATTTTTTTCTGCTCGAGTTGCTTCAATGACCACATAAATAACTCTAATCTATAAGTGCCAAGGTTTTGTTCTGGCTTCATCATTACCTGAATGCCTAATTTTAAAATGTGCTTTGATGTTCATGTCTATTAACCTACTAACGTATATTTATTGATCCAAGTTTTAATGAGAATAAGTTAGATGCAAAACCCTTAAGGATGTCAGGGTTTTGAGACTGGATAAAATAAATATTTAGAATGTCCTTTCTGTTCTCTGCTATTTAAGATATGCTTGGCCATGTTTAAAATGAATACACAATAGCTTGAAAATGGAGCTGCTTGAGCAGCAAGGAATGGTCGCGTCTTCTGGTTTGCCCTCGGGGCTTCTGGTTTGATCTGTGTTTTCTGGAGGGTTTTTGGTTGCTTCCTCTTGTTTTAAGAGGAGCGACCTTGTTTTCTCAGGGCACCTGAGGGTGATGTCCTGGGAGCCGCCGCGTCCCCGCGGGGCTCCGGCCACTCACGTTGTTCCTCCCGGCTCTCTCCATGCGGACGCTCACGCTGCAGTCAGCAGATGGCTTCCCTCTCGCTCCAGAAATCCCTCCAGGGCACTTGAGCTGAAGCACCTCAGCGCTGTGCAGCTGCCTTTCCCTAATTCCGTGTCCTGTGCGCCCAGGCAAGCAGGGCCTGGCTACAGGATGCCGTGTGCCCGACCCGGAGAGCCGCTTCCCTCGGGAAGCCAGGGCTGCTCAGCAGCGTCTGCTGCTTCTCCCCGAGCCTGGGAGAGTGGCCTAGAGGTCCTTTAGATGATGCATTTACCATGTAATCATCTTCAAAAGAGAAAACAAGCAAAAAATAACGAACACACATGCAATCCAAGTACCCCAACACGCACAGGAGCCCTAGGAAAACACGCACAGTTAGGGAGTGCTCTGGAGAGACCCTGGAGCGAAGTAAAATGTGGCTAAAAATCCTGCAGGAAAAAATCTACTCCAGGGACCAGAGAGTTAATTAACCGGAGCTGGATTTTGGAAAGGACAAGGCAATTTTAGGCTTGGCAATATTTGTAGTTAAGCAGCCTTTGATGAGACGTAATCAAATCCCCTCCTGCAGGGCGAGTTTGCTGCAAGGTCAAGAAAGATCCTCCCCATCCCCTGCTCCCTGCTGGACGCGCACACCATTCTGCATTTGGCTAAAAATAAGTCCTTTCAGCTTTTTTTCCCCCTTAGACTTGTTTTCCTGCGCAGTCTCTGTCGCGGTGCGATTGTGTCCCCTGCAGCCGCAGGGACGCTCGGGTGCCGGTGCGCTGAGCGCAGCCGTTGCCGGCCCCGCTCGGGTCCCATGGCCAGAGGCTGCGGGGTCTGTGCGGAGGCGGCTGCTCCTCCCTGGTCTCCCCGCGCCGCTGCTGGTGCCCCCGGCCTCCTGCGCCTCCTCGCGCCGCGCTGGGACCCTCGGCCGCCCGTCCGCCCGTGTGGGCAGTGCACGGGGGTGTCCTGGGCCGGGGCGTCCTCGCACCCGCGGGCACGGCGTGCTCGACGTGTGCCAACCATGGCACCAGAAGGGGCCTCTCGACGTGTGCCGACCGCAGCACAGCCCCCAGGAACGCCCTGCGCGAGCCAGGCCGCCCCTGCTCTGCCTCACGGGAGGTGCCATGTCCGGGGCCTTCAAAGAGGCTAGTCTGGGTTTCTGCATTTTTAATACATGGCGAATAAATGTTCGCCGTGAAAAAACACCAGTGTGAACAGCAGCAGTTCCGCTTCTGCCCCAGTGCTCCTCCAGTGATCTGAAGACAGTGTCGGGTCTGAGTTGAGCACTTAGGTCGTGCCTAGCATTGCAATGGCCAAGCACAGATATTATCTTGATTAAGCACTACTTTATACTCTGCAATGGGCAAGTTAAGTATTTTTAATTATTTAACAAATGAAAGAACTGCAATAGGTAAATCTGTACTTTAGAAAACATTTCATTTTCTCTAAGGGTTTAATGCACACATGATTGTCCGGGTGACTTGTGCGCTACCGGAGCTAATGCTGGCCCTTCTCGGTATTGCAGTGCTGTGACCTGGGCTTCCACGCCAGCCTCGCGCGGACCTTCAGGACGTACCTGTCTGCTGAGTATAACCTGGAAACTTCGCGGCACGAGGGCCTGGACATCATCGAGAACGCCGTGGACAACCTGGACGCGCGCAGCGACAAGCATACCGTCATGGACATGTGCAACCAGGTCTTCTGCCCGCCCCTGAAGTTCGAGTTCCAGCCCCACATGGGGGACGAGGTACTGCGCTCGTGGGCACAGCTGAGCCAGGCCCTCCTGGCTGCCTCCTGACCCTCCCCACGCCTCTATGTTAATCCTGGTTCCAAATCCCTCCACTCTGTCTTCCCATGCTGCTGTCCATGTTTACTTTCTTAATGAGAGGCTTGGCTCATTAAGGCTCCCTGTTTTAGTCTGCCTCTTACTCACCATCTCTCTCAATTAGAAAAACCATGATTTGGCCTTGCTGAACTGCCTGACAGATTTGTAGAAGTGAAACTTTGATTTATCTTTGACTTGACTGGGAAGCTTCAGCTTTGAAGCGCAGTGTGGGAGATGTTTTGTGCCCAGGCACAGGGCACGGCTGGCCAGAAGGGGCCACCCAGCTTGCACAGAGCGTGCGCGGAGCCCGGGGGCTGGCGGGAGTCATCAGGGTTTGCAGGCGAGTGCGGTCGGTGGCTGATGAGCTGCTCCCTCCCGCCTCTCCCCGCTGCCCAGGTGTGCCAAGTGAGCGCCCAGCAGCCCGTGCAGACTGAGCTGCTGATGCGGTACCACCAGCTGCAGTCGCGACTCGCCACGCTCAAGATCGAGAACGAGGAGGTAGGAGAGTGGCGGGCGCAGCCGGCCCCACGCGCCACCCTCGGGCTGCCTCCACGCGTGCCGCTGCCCCCGCTGCTCCCAACCCTGCTCTACTCCGCTTCTGATAGGTGCGGAAAACTCTGGACGCGACGATGCAGACCCTGCAGGACATGCTGACAGTGGAAGATTTTGATGTTTCAGATGCCTTCCAGCATAGTCGCTCCACTGAGTCGGTCAAATCCGCTGCTTCGGAGACCTACATGAGTAAAATCAACATTGCCAAGCGGAGAGCCAACCAGCAGGAAACTGAAATGTTCTACTTCACAGTGAGTCTCGTCTTGTGCAGCATGGGACACGGGGCATTAATTGCTGGGGCCGTGTCCCGATTTCCCTGCTCATTAGTGAGGAGCAAGAGCCAACTCAGCTTCCTTTTGTCTCCTGTTTGCTTTGGATTTGCAATGTGTTTCTTGGTGGTGTGGCAATGCATGAGGAACGGCAAGCTTTTTTGCTCTTGTTTTAGAAGGAACCACTGTAGAACCCAGTTGTGACCCCAACCTTACAGACATCGGTTGGGGTAGCTCAGCGGGGCTTGGAGGGTGTCACCATGTGGTGGCAGTTCCTGGATTGCTGTGTGTCCCTGCGGTTGGGGCTCGACTGCTGTGCAGACCTTTGCTCTCCCTAGTAAAGTACTTGTAGGACAAACCCTAAGACACCAGTCCAGCAGCAGGGCCCCTCGTTTAAACACGGTTGATGCTAAAGTTAGTATGTTATGGTATTTATATATGCATAGAAAAGTTTCTAATTTCTTTATAACAGTGTTGTTATTCCAATTGGAGGAGAAGAAAAAAGGGGGTGAAAAACCATAGCAGTTTTGGTTTTGCATTGTGTTGGATGTTTTAGATGCTTCCTGCAAGTATTCGTGATCTTGCTCATTCTCTGGCTTCCTTTTTCCGCCTCTGTCTTTGTTGCTCCTCCGGTCTGTACAGTTATCCGCTCCTGAGCTGTGTCGGGACACAGCGGCGTTGCGCCGCGTGGTCGCTATCGCTCGGCAGCCCGTGCCCTGGGCCGGGCTGGGTGCTCCTGCCCGCTCCTTTGCCCGAGGGCCACGTGCAGCGGTGCAGGGAGCTCCCCCGGCCCCGCGACAGCCCCACGGCCGCGGGCACCAGCAGCGGCTTTGCCAGCAGCGCTGACTTCAGTTCCGTTGTGAATTGCAGAAATTCAAGGAGTACCTGAACGGCAGCAACCTCATCACCAAGCTGCAGGCCAAACACGACTTACTGAAGCAGACCCTGGGAGAAGGTGAGTCGCGGGGCTGGCTCCGCAGAGGAATTAGAGAGATTTAGAATCCTGATGCTCCAACAGCAGAGAATATGTTTAAGTACCTTTGTCTATATTTTAAAGATAAACAGCCCGTGGTCTTGTTGTGCAAGAGCAGCTGTGAACATCTTCACGTGGAAACTTGCAGAATTTTCCTGCAGGTCGTGGATCAACCTGCTGCGCAGCCACTCAGCAGTATCTAGCCAGAAATGGCTGGTTCAGCAGGAGCTGATTCTCATTAGAGTGAAGTCTGGATTTGCAAAACACTTGCAGAGGAATTCTTTGCTTTTTTAGCGAGGAGTTGGCTGCAAGCTTGGTTTCTGTAGGTGCCAAGGGAGAGCAGGAAGGAGGAATGTGTGGCCAAGTGGTTCTTTTTTATGAGTCTTGGAAAAAGGAAGAATAAATCAGCTTTCCTGGCCTTGGGAGAAAGGCACAAACAGCATGCACAATTAGTTCACTTTTTTTTTCCAGTCGATTGACAAATACTGTAAAAAGTGAAGAGATCTTATCATTGGGGACTTCCTGCCTTTTATATAAATCCAGACAGTAAAAATACACAAGGGGAAGGAGAATATTGACAGGCAGAAGAGAGCCCGCGCGGCCGTGAGGAGCGGGGCTGCGGCGGGGGCTCCTGCGGGCTGCCCCGCTGTGCTTGGGGGCTGCTAGCGCCTCTGCGAGGCAGCTAAGGATAAGCTAAGGACCCTGTTCCTTATCAGGCCAAACAGCCCTTCCCAATCAGGCCGCCCTTCCCAATTTGTGCTTGGCCGGTGCCCGGCGGCCGTGCTGGGCTCTCCTGCATCTGCAGCGTGTCGCTTGGGGCTGCAGGACGGGCTGCAAATGGGCCCCTAGTGGCAATGGGAATCAGAGACATCTGCCTCTCCGCAGGGCCTTGCACCCCGGGGATTTCTTTAGGGTTGGGGGGTTGGCACGTGCGAGGGCTGGGGGGGTCTGTGTGTTTCACCAAGCTGGTTTCTTGGTGACCAGTGGGGAGATGTGATTGAATCTCGGGTGTTTTTTCTTCTAGGTGAAAGAACTGAATGCGGAACAACCAGGTGAGGCAGTTGTTCAGTTTCCTCTGCTTGATGCTTGGGGGAGCAGCTCTGCTCCCTTGGGCTGTGGGAAAGGCTCTCCGCTCTGCTGTCAGCTCATGGGGCTGGAGAGGGCAGGATTTAGCGCCCTGCAGCTGCCTGGTGCTGGGAAGCTGGAGGCGAAGCCGCACTCCGCTCCTCGGCCATGTTGCTCTGCACGGGCTGATCAGGGTGGTGACAAAGGGGCCACTCCGCTGTCCTGCGGTCTCCTGCCCAGCAGCGCCCTGCGGCACCGCTGCGCCCAGCGCCCCGACCCGCTCCCTGCATCCAGCCCGCGCAGGGACATCCTCAGGGCACCCCACGGGCACCCAGGGCGCTGCAGCCCCCGTGCAGGAGCCAGGAGGAGTCCGATCTGCTCCACGGGCGTCTGCGCAGGCACTGGTGACCGGCTGTGGTTGTGGTGTTTCAGACACGGGCTGGTAAGGACTCTAGACACAGCCCTAGAACCTGCAGGAGCTCCGTGTTGTCTTTTCTCAGCCCATTTCAGCTCTTGGCAGATTGGCTGCTCCGGGCGGGAGAGTTGGGGATGCCCAGGGCTGTGGGCGTTCCTAAGTCAAGGCACTTGATTAAGGTACCCCCGGATCGCAGTTACCACCTTTGCATCATTGCCTTTTGGAAGATGCCTGTGTCCGTTCAGCTCCCACGTGAGGACTTGTGCACAAAGTGGCCTTTATGGCCTCAAGTTGCCCCAGGGGAGGCTCAGGTTAGACATTAGGAAGGATTTCTGCCTGGAAAGAGTAGTCAAGCACTGGAACAGGCTGCCCACGGCAGTGGGGAAGTCTCTGTCCCCGGCACCATTCAGGAATCAGGCAGGTGAGGCCCTTGGGGACGGGTCTAGCAGGTTGTGGTGTTGAAGGGGTCATGGTTGGACTTGATGATCTTAAAGGTCTTTTCCAACCATGATTCTGATTCCCTGAAGGCTCCTAGTGGTGGTTTTGTCTGTGGCCGTGATCCCTCCTCCTCCGCCAGCGCCGCTCGAGGCAGAGGGCGGATCAGAACCGGCTGTGCACTTCACTGTGCTCATCATTTGCCCTCTCTTGTAGGTCTGGGTGCTTCATCTTGCATCCGTAACTGTCAGCAGAAGGCAAGGTGTGGGCAATGTTAGTGATAAGGGGCCTTCCAAACTGCCAACTGCTGCACGAAAATCAGGCACCCATTTCCGTGGCCTGGTTTGCAGGAGCAGGGGCCCCTGTAGCTGTTGCTGCGCCCATGGGATCTGCAGGGTCCCGTGCCCTGTGGTGGGGCACTCAGTGCCAGCCGAGCAGCCTGGGGCGGTCGGGCACTGCCGAGGTTTGCTGAGGATGGCTGCAGTTCTATGAAGAGCCGGGCAGAGGTTTCAGCTGGCCTTAGCACTAGTCTGGGGTGGCAGGGCGCCCCGCTGGGGCGAGCAACGCCCAGGGCAAGCGTTTGCCTCCCGAGATGTGTGGCAGCGCAGGGACCCGCAGGGACCGGCACCTTGGCTGTCCCGGCCCGGAGGAAGCGCGTCCCACCTGGGGCAGCGGCGCTCACGCCCACGGCTGCTGCTGGGGCCTCGCCGGGGCTCACCAGGATGCCCACGGGTGCAGCCGCCCGCGCCGCGCTGCTCCGCAGCCCCGTCTCCACTTGCTTCAGGGTTTATTTTCAGCCGTCAGTGCTGAGCTCTCGCCCTGTCGTCGCGTTTGCACTGGTGTCCTGTTGATTTCTTTTGTTCCGTTTTCTCCCAGGCCCCCATGTCTTCCCCCTAAGCCACAGAAAATGCGGAGACCTAGGCCTCTCTCCGTCTATAATCATAAGCTCTTTAACGGCAATATGGAAACGTTCATTAAGGTACTTGCTCACTAACAGCAGGAGTCGGTGGACGCTACAAACATGCTGGCAGCCGGTCTCCCCGCGCTGTGCCGCGCACGGGCTCCACGGGCGCCCGCCTCTGGGCCTCAGTGCAGACGTGTCCCCGTGGCCAGCGCAGAGGCCCCGGGCCGGTCTCGGGATGCTCCCGCCGGTGCTGGGGCCAGTGGCCCCTGCAGACCCCGCTGCCCCGTTCGCTGTCCCGGTGGTGACCAGCACGCGCCTGTCGTAAAGGAGCTCCAGGGAAGCCTCTTCCTGCATTTGAGGAGTGGAGCTGCTGGGGGAAGAAGTGTCAGAACCGCTCGATCCCCGCTGCTCTGGGCTCCTGCCTTGAGTTGGTGCAGAGAAGCCGGCAGCGGTCCCGGTGGATACCCTGGGATACCGGGCGATGCTGCCCAGCAGCTCCCTTGCAGGAGGAGGGGCATCTGTTCCCACCGTGACGCGGGGCGATGCGGTGACAGCAGCGGTGCAGCGGGAGCTGCAACTGAGGCCCACGGCGGCAGTGCGTCCTCCCTCCACAAATCACACCGTCTCGTGCTCCACTCCACTCCTGTGCTCAAGCATCTGCACGCACTGAAGAAAACTCTAGTGGAAATGCTGTAAGAAAAAGCAGTGAGAAAGCTGGATGCACTTGGCAGTGTGTCCTCCCTCCACATGATTTACCCCCCTTTGCTCTTTTGGTGCAACCGTGAGCTGGGAAATGGTGTTTGCCACCCGGCAGCATCACAAGTATCAAACAAACTGATGGACGATGCTGCTGATCTCTTCAGTGCTTGTAACTACTCCTTAGTTAAAGTGATTTTAAAAAAAAGGATGTTCATTAAAGTGCAGCCTGATGCTGTCGTGGAGGAGGAAGGAGCTGCGCTGGAAACCCCCGGGGCAGCAGAGCGGGGACCGGGGCTCTCTCCGTCTGTCACTGAGGCTCAGAGGCGGTGGCCACGCCGGGAGGGAGGGACATGGGGATGGGGACGGCCGTCTGGCCAAGCTGCCACCGTGTTTGAGCATCCATGGCCTCCAAAAGAGCCGCGTCTCTCACTGAACTCACCCCTGCTTACTCTTCTTTCTCTCCCACTCTCCCGCTTTCCTTGCTCTCAGAGGAAGGAGGAATGCGCGAACGAGAAACCAGGTATTTACTGGAGCCCATCCCCGGCACGGAGAAAGGAGCCCGGGAGGCGTTCGGCCCTGCAAGCCCCTAAGGAGCAGGGCGGCCACGCAGGGAGCCCGGGCGGCCCGTGGGTCGTTCCCAGCTCCCTCCACAGGGCCTGGAGGAGCGGGCAGAGGGGCCGGCAGTGCCCTCACCCACCGGCAGCTTTGGTGCCGGTGCTGCCCGCCCACACACTGGGATGGAGCTTCCCAGCACGACTAACCACCCGCCGGGCGGGCAGCCCCGCACAGCCTCCGCATAGCTCCTCCTCTCCTTGCTTTCCTCTCGCTCCACTCAAAGCCTTGGCCTTTCTACTCTGGGTTTTTGCAACCTTTTGTTTGTTTCCAGTGTGGTGGTGTCAGTAACCGGGAAGATCTTACTGTCTCTTTCTCTTTCCTGAAGGACTCAGGCCAGGCCATCCCACTCGTGGTGGAAAGCTGCATTCGCTACATCAATTTGTACGGTGAGTGGGGCACGGCCAGCAGAACCCCCTGCGGAGGAGACGGAGCGCGGGCAGCGGCGCCGCGGGAGCTGCTGGCCTTGCTGTGCGGCCCAGCGTGTAGTTACCAGAGGAGAAGAGATAGACCTGACTGCACAGGACCCATAAGTGCCTATAGCCCCGTCTGCGCAGGACCCAGCAGTGCCTATAGCCCCCATGTGCACAGGACCCAGAAGTGCCTATAGCCCCGTCTGTGTAGGACCCAGCAGTGCCTGTAGGCAGCCGCTGCGCCGAGCCCCACAGCTCGTGGCACTCCCTCCAGTGCCCTCTGCCCTGCTGCAGAAAGCTGCTGTGTGGGACGCTGCAGGAGCCCTGGGGTGCGTTCCTGCACCCCTGCACGGGGCAGCATGCAACGTCCGGACAGGACTGTGATCCACAAGTAACTGCTCTCCAAGGACCTCACTGCTCCTGAAGCGTCAGCTCTGTGGAGCACGAGCAACGGGTTCTCTGAGCCTTTATGCTGAGGTGCAGCTGCTTACAGTTCCACTGTTCTCTGACAAAAAGTAGCGTATTGATGTCACACACAGAACCTCCTCAGGGATCTGTAGGACCGAACTATTGACATATTAAGGCTTGAAGTTATTTCCATCGCTGTTTTTCAAATCTTTAAACAAACAAACGTGCTCTTTTCCAGGCCTTCAGCAACAGGGTATTTTTCGAGTTCCTGGCTCCCAGGTGGAAGTCAATGACATCAAGAACTCGTTTGAGAGAGGTGCGTGGCCGTGCGTGGGTCGCGGTTGCGCGGCGGTTCTGACCCGCTCCCCTGGCTCGCGGGGAGCGGAGGTTCTTGCTGGGACTCGAGGTGTGTGCGGGCTGCTCGTTGTGCTCATTGGGTGTTTGTGTACCCCGTGCTAGCCCTAGCCCTCAGGAGGAACTGGGAGGTTTTCAGCACTTCTGGTATCCTAGTTTTGCCCCCCCATCAACAGCAAAGAACAGTCACTTAAGGAAAGAGTATCCTAATAGTGATAGATACAGATGTCTGTTCTGCAACTATTGATTAACAGCATGAAAGCCTCAGCTATGAGAGCCAGCATGCAGTCCGCAGATCCATTCTCAAGGAGCTTTTATCCATTCTCAGGACAGTGAGTGCATGGTAGGAAAGGTCGGAAGGTTATTTCTTGAAGAGCGGATTAATGACATCTGCATCTTCAGGGCAGGTTTAACATCTCCGTAATAAGCCGTGTGCCCATGGTCTCAGCATGATGCTGTGTGGCAGAGCACCCTATTGAACTGCTCTCGTGCTGGGAAAATGCACAGCATTGCCTTTCTGCACGGGGGAGCTTCCTGAGCTGTGGGAGATGCTGGCTTTACACCGTGAGGTTGGGAATGGACTCACTGTGTTCGCTGGACTTGGCAGTGATGCTGGAAACAAAACTCTCTCTGGGCAGGTGAAGATCCCCTTGCTGATGATCAAAATGAGCGCGACATTAACTCAGTGGCCGGAGTCCTGAAGCTCTACTTCCGAGGACTGGAAAACCCACTCTTTCCTAAGGAAAGATTTCAAGATTTGATATCTACTATAAGTAAGTACGAGTGATGGGTCTTGTTGAAGAAAAGGGTGGGACAAGAAAAGCATTTACTAAGGTGCGAAAGAGCCTGGGCTCTGCAGACAGCGGCTCAGGCTGTAGGGGATGTTGGGCTGCAGGAGAAGCTGTTGCACGAGGATGTGAAGAGTCGGGATAAGAGGCTGGGGCTCTTCAACCACGAGAATCTGGGGCTGCTCCCAGGAAGGTCTGGCTGCCGCTCGCCCTGCTGCAGTCCTCCAGCCCTGGGCAGGGGAGGCAGCAGCTGTCCCCGCTGGGGCTCGTTCCTGTTCTGCCGGGTGACACCCTGCAGCTGGGGCTGGTTTATCCGAGGATCGAGGCACCCAGCGTGTGTTGCCTTGGGGTTCCGGGGCTGTCTGTTGTGAGAGCAGTTATGGCACCTTGGGGAGCCTCTCGCTGCAAACAGCGGCTGCTGGTTTTCTGGACCGTTTTGTCTCCCCTCTTCCAGCGTTTTTATGCTGCAGTCAGACCCTTCTTCTTCCTCCCTTTCTTTTCTGCTGCTCTTGGTCTCTCTGAATTAAGGACAGATTGTCGGGGAGCCAGGGGCCTGGTTCCCATTGGAATCCTGGCCTGGAATGGCTCCGGTCACGGGCTGCGCACGGGGGCCGCAGCCCGGGCAGCTGCGGGGCTGACGGGCACCACGAGGGGCACCCAGAGGGGCACTGTGAGGGGCACCACGAGCGGCTCTCCGCCCTCCCACTGCAGGGTGGGTGCAAGGGAGCAGCTCCAGGCGCCCGTGCGAAATAAGTGGGTAGGAGAAGGGCACCGGCTTTCCAGAGGTGCCCTCGGGCTGGGCCTGCGCTGTGCAGGTTTTCTGCTCCAGAAAGAGGGTGCTTTTGATCCTGGGCATGGGCTTTTTGTGCTGCTGCAGAAAGAGGTAAATCCTGGGGGCTGACTCCAAGCAGGAGGCCAGGGGAGGAGCTGAGTGTTAGGAGTAATGTTGATGAAAACCCTGTTGTAAGATCTGCCCAGGCCAAGCGGTGCTGCGTCGCCAGCGGCAGTATTGACTGCGGCTTTGGAGAAATAGTGCAGCTGTTGAGGAATGAGCTAAATAATGCATAAACTGAGATTTTACACATAAACCAACGGAAACTTCTTTGTTTTTGCTGAATCTGAATGTCCTCGTGGCTTCGGCCATGGCAGAGCCCCGTGCCCGTTGCCAGGGCTGCCCCCGGGCTGTGAGGATGGCCCAGGCCCGGGGCCGGCCGAGGGCTCCTCCTGGAGCCGCCTGCGCTCGGTGCGGCCGGCCCGGTGCCGGGTAAACGTTTGCGTGTCCTGGTGTTGCAGAAATCGAGAGCCCCCTGGAGAGAGTGCACCAGATCCAGCAAATTATCGTGACTCTGCCCCGCGCCGTCATCGTGGTCATGAGATATCTCTTCGCTTTCCTCAACCAGTGAGTCCCTTTGCCTCGCACGCCGCGTTCCATCGTGCTGCCTCCCTGGGCTCCCCTGCAGCCATCGCGCCAGTCCCTGCGAGTGCTGCCGTGGCCAGGGGCACGCGCCGGCCCCGCGGCCGTGCAGGGCTGCTGGGGCCCCACGCTGCCCGGGGCGGCTCTCTAACGCCTCTGCCCGCAGCCTGTCGCAGTACAGCGACGAGAACATGATGGACCCCTACAACCTGGCCATCTGCTTCGGCCCCACGCTGATGCACATCCCCGACGGGCAGGACCCCGTGTCCTGCCAGGCGCACGTCAACGAGGTCATCAAAACCATCATCGTCCACCACGAGGGCATCTTCCCCAGCCACAGGGAGCTGGATGGACCCGTCTACGAGAAGTGCATGACCGGCGGTGAGGAGTACTGGTGAGTGCTGGTGCGAGACAGGGCTGCAGCCCAGCAGAGCCGGAGCCTGACACTGTCCTGCCGGCTGCAGGCCTGGCACTGCCCTGGTAGCCACAGAGTGGGAAAACTCCCTGCAAAGGCAAAAAAAAAAAAAAAAAACCCACAGCCTCAAATTAGCACTAAATGCTAATACGTATTTATCTTGAGGATGCTGGAATCCTACCTGGCATTCACATCTAGGTTTTATCAAGCCAGGATTTATAATAGACTTGACCTGATTTATGTGGAAGCCTTATACATCTCTGGGACCTGAGATTCGCTGATGTGGGTCACGCGTCACTATTGTTACTGGTGCAAACAGAAGAGAAAAATGTCAAAATTCATTGTGAATGAGTGGAAAATTTTAATTTGGTATTGTTTTATAGTTGTTTTGCCAAATCTGAGTAAGACACATGACCACCAGAATGTACAGTTCTGGGCCTGAAGATCAGGGTGTTTCAGAGTGTTTCCAGCTCTCAAAGCAAGTGCCCTGATTGAAAAAGGAGCAAAGGGTCCTGTCTGAGTCCTGTGCAGAGGGAAAGCACAGCTCCTTCCAGCACCACGGAGCCAGATTTCCCCCCGGCAAATTATTTTTGCGCAGTAGCTGGGGATCAGAACCTCGTTCTCGAGTTTTCCTGAAGCGCCTGCACTCTCTTGCAGCGACAGCCCGCACAGCGAGCCAGGCACCATCGACGAGGTGGACCACGACAACGGCACGGAGCCGCACACCAGCGACGACGGTGAGCGCCGGCCCCGCTGCGGACACGGGTCCCGGGCTGCAGAACTTGCGTGTGAAAGAAAGCGAAGGGCGCTCTGCTCCTCACCCAACGGGGCTGGGTTGCTGCCCTGGTGCTTCGCTGCGAGGACGTCGCTGTGTTTGATGTGTGTGTGGTATAAACATTCCCTAGAGGTTTCCATCATAGGATGTGCATAGATCTCGCTGCAGTCTCCTTGCATGCGTGATCCACAGGGATTTTGTGTTTGTTCCCCAAGATCCCGTTTTCCTTGCCCCTGTTCTCCCTGTCACCCTGCCTCGGCGCAGCCCGGGGCTGGCCCCTGCCGTGCGGAACGTCCTCCCTCCTGCCCAGCCTTCGCCCTGCCACGCTGCGCCCTGCGGAGGTGGCGCGAGGGGCTGAGCGGCCGCGGCTCTGCGCCGTCCCCACTCCAGCACCAGGGGTGGCAGCACGGGGCACCCAGGCCGAGCGAGCGCCGTTCAGCCAATTTAATGCCCAGGCGGTCACGCTGATGGCTCTGATTGGAGTTTCCGGGTGATTAACAGCAGTGCGGGAGTGCGGAGGAGCAGCAGGGCCTCGTGGACGTGCTCGCCCTTCCCCCCGTCCCCTCACCCGTGTGCCTTGCTGCGGGGCTCTGCGTTCCTCGCGTGCGAGGAGCCCTCCTCGCCTCTCTGCCGGGTGTGCTCAGTCAGCTGAGCCCGCGGCAGCGGCCCCAGGCACCGCGTTGGCCACTTTAGTGCCCGTGTGTGTTTTAAGCTGGTGAAAATCTGCTGGTGTGTGTGTGCGGGGGTATTATCATCAGTAACTTGGGCCAAAGCATCTCCAGGACAAGGGAGGGAATCAGGGGGAAGGTGAGTGGGGCTTTGATCGGCTGACACAGCTCCACGAGTCTGAAAACGAATGGGGTCTGTAGCCAAAGAAGTCACATTGAAATGTAGGCGGAAGACTGTCCGTGCAGGACAAGATGCCGCACGCGCGTGGCGGGTTTCCCTCCTCCCTGCCTGGTGTTGCCAGTAGCTTGTGTGAGTGTCAGCAGCCCCGGGAGAACAGGGTCAAACCCTGCTCATCGGGAGCCCGACTGCGCTGTCCCCGGCGCGGGGAGACGTGTCCGTGCGCGCGAGCTGAGCTCCCCTGTGGCCTCTCCTGCAGAAGTGGAGCAGATCGAGGCCATCGCCAAGTTTGATTACGCTGGGCGCTCCCCACGGGAGCTCTCCTTCAAGAAAGGCGCCTCGCTGCTCCTCTACCACCGCGCGTCGGAGGACTGGTGGGAAGGGAGACACAACGGCGTGGACGGCCTCATCCCCCACCAGTACATCGTGGTGCAGGACATGTGAGTACGGGCACGACTGCGCCAGGGGCGTCTCCAGCCGCCCTGACCGTGGCCGCCTTGCCCAGGGTTTGGTGACTTTGCTGGTACTTCCTGGCCTGATCCTTTGTGCTCCCAGTTCTCGGCAGATTGTTTCCTGCTCAGGCTTTCAAAGCCGAGCACTAAGCACTAAGGGTTCCTTGGGCTGGCAGTGTCAGCCCAGGGATGCGCTGCCCACATCGGTGTTTCCCCTGCTCCGGGGGGTGTCCAGAGCCTGGTCTGGCCCTGGAGCGGCAGCGTTCGGGGCGGGCTCTGCTCGAATCCCGGCCTCCCTCTGGCCCTGCTTCGTTCCTGTGACACGGGGTCCTGTTTCCCGCAGGGACGACGCGTTCTCCGACAGCCTCAGTCAGAAGGCGGACAGCGAGGCGAGCAGCGGGCCGCTGCTGGATGACAAAGCCTCCTCCAAGAACGACATCCAGTCCCCGACGGATCACATCCCGGACTATGGCTTTGGGGGCGTCATGGGCCGGTAGGGAAACCCTCTCGTTTTGCTCTGAACACAGAGGCGGTTGCTGCCGGGTCCAGGGATGGTCGCATGCCGCGTCGGACAGGGTGACACAGACTGCCAGACAGTGCTGTAGGGGGGTATGAGATGTGGACCGCTTAACACAGCTCCTTACACCTAAGGAATGCCTTGCTCTCCCTTCCTTGGTCCTCCCTAAAGTGAGCATCTCCCCCTTAGCTCAGTCCTCGGAAGCCGAGGGGCTGGCCCGGGGTCTGGTGAGCATTTCCGAGCTGCCAGGTTGTCTTGCAGCATGCAGCCAGGCGCTTGCGACGTGTCGGGCCGTGACGTGGTCTTGTGATGGATTCTTTGCAGAGTGAGATTGAGGTCTGACGGCGCAGCTATCCCTCGCCGTCGCAGCGGGGGGGACACGCACAGCCCGCCCCGAGGGCTGGCCCCGGGCTTGGACACTCCTCCGCGAGCGGCCGCCTGTCCTAGCAGCCCCCACAAAATGCCACTTAACAGAGGCAGGATTGAGAGCCCCGAAAAGCGCAGGATGGCGACATTCGGCAGTGCAGGCAGCATCAATTACCCAGACAGGAAGGCCTTGGCTGATGGCCACCCGCTGAGATCGACCTGTGGATCGACTAGACACAGTAGTCTTGGAGATCAGAAATCCCTAGAAGCAGAAGCGCTTGCTGAGGTAAGAGGGTTGTGAAGTGGCCCCTGTGCCCAGGGATGGAGAGGCTGAAGTCAAATGCACTCGGGTGGCAGTCCAGAGCCTCCTTCATCTCCAAGCACGGCCAAACCGTAGCTCTGCTGCTGTAGCTGCGATGGTTTGAGGATAAAGATGAAAAGCCGAAGGCTTGCCTGCTTCTCCAACCGTGGTGTTGGTCTAATGGAAGATACTGCCTCTTTCTGCAAGCTTTGTTTCTTCAAAATAATAGGCAGAAATGTTTGATCCAGCACTTAAGTGCAGCTGGCAGTTCCTGGCTCTTGCAGAAAGACGAGTATGTTATTTTCCTTTGAAACTCTGTGTGAAACTTAGGAGAAAATTGCATTTGGCCAATTCAGATTTGCTTGACTAGTGTTTGGAGAAAAGGGGTTTGGGTTTGTTAATGGCTGTTTGTGTCTAGGACCTCAGAATGTAAGTCTAAGCAGCATATCGTGCTAGCAGTCACGCCATGTCATCAGCGTCACCGTGGCCATTGCTTCCATGTTCCCGTTGCCGGCAGCAGAGCCCCTGCTCCCTGCTGCAGACACAGTCCCGCCGCTCCCTTGCGCGATTGTGCCCTGTCCTGTTGTGGCACGGGCTGCAGAATGTCCCCCCGTCTCGGCTCACAGTGAGCTCGGGGGGCCTGGGGACGGTGGTGGCGGCGCAGAGCCCCTGCAAGCGCCTCGGCCTTGGCTGCCTGTGCCTGGGCCGGGCTGGGTGCAGCCAGGCCAGGGGCTGTTGGGATGGGGGAGCCGCGCGCCTGGGGGCAGTTGGGCCGCCGTGAAGCCGCCGTTTTGGTTGAGCTGGATTTGCTTTCGAGGATCCCACGCAGGGACCCATGGCCCCCAGCAGAGCAGCCCTCGGCTGCCTGCCCGGCTGGCGCGTTCCCTCCCACGCAGGGCCTCGTCCCTGGCTCTGGCCCGTTGCTGTCATTCGTTGGTCACTCTAGAGCTTCCTCTGCATTTCCCGCCCTGCACATGCCGCTCCCTGCATGCACGAGAGGATTCACATATGTGGTGGCAGCTTCAGAGCCCATGCTGCGGCGCGTGGCGGCGGGGACGGCGTTAGGGTTGCTGCGATGGACAGGGGTGTCCCGCAGCGAGGAGAGCTGGGGGGGCAGCACGTCGTGTGCGCCCGCGGCCTGGAGATCAGGGACGGCCTCCAGCCGTGCCAGGGCACAAGGGCATCGTGCGGCCACGTGGAGCTGCTGCTTCGCCTGGAGGGCCAGGCCAGGAGGGCACCGTCTGGTGGCAGAGACGTGCACGTGCACACCTGTGCATGCACACACATCCCCTATGCATTCATGCACACACGTGCACACCTATGCATGCACACACATCCCCTATGCATGCATGCACACATGTGCACGCCTATGCATGCGCATGCACGCACACGCTGTTTTTCAGAGCAGGGGCCAGGAGGAACGAGGAAGCAGTTCTCGGTGTCGCAGCACCGGGGCATCGCTGCGGGAACACTGCCGCGGGGCATTGCTGCTGGCACAGCCAGGCCCTGCAGTGGGGACATGGCAAGGGGTCCTTGCTGCCAGCACAGCAGGGCATTGCAGTGGGGACATTGCTGCCAGCAAGGTGTGGATATTGCAGTGCAGGCATCGCAGCTGGTGTGACAAGTGCAGGGTTTAACACGGGGCATTGCAGTGGGCATTGCTGCTGGTCTAATGGGGGCACCGCTGAGGGCACTGCTGCTGGTCTGATGGGGCATTGCAGTGGGTATTGCTGCTGGTCTGATGGGGGCACTTCTGTGGGCATTGCTGCAGGTTTAGCAGGCATTGCTGCAGGTTTAATGGCATTGCAGCAGGCATTGCTGCTGATCTGATGGGGCACTGCTGTGGGTATTGCTGCAGGTTTAATGGCATTGCAGCAGGCATTGCTGCTGGCTAAACAGGATGCTGCTGGGCTGATGGGGCACTGCTGTGGGCATTGCTGCAGGGTTAGCAGGCATTGCTGCTGGGCTGATGGGCCCTGCAGCGGGCATTGCTGCCGGCACAGGGAGGGGAAGGGGCCGGGGCAGCGCGGCGGGGTTTGCTGACCCTCTTGTCGGTGGCGTTGGCAGGACATCGAGAAGACCATGAGCACGGCGCTGAACGAGCTGCGCGAGCTGGAGCGGCAGAACACGGCCAAGCAGGCGCCCGACGTGGTGCTGGACACGCTGGAGCCCATGAAGACGCCGCCGGCGGGCGCCGTGAGCTCGGAGCCGGCCAGCCCGCTGCACACCATCCTCATCCGCGACCCCGACGCCGCCATGCGCCGCAGCAGCAGCTCCACCGCCGAGATGCTGACGACGTTCAAGCCGGCGCTGTCGGCGCGGCTGGCCGGGGCGCAACTGCGCCCGCCGCCC
>VWPW01029066.1:38292-51067 GCA_013389825.1 Crypturellus undulatus
TCGCCGCGCAGCACCGGGCCGGGCCGGGTCGAGCCGGGCCGGGTCCCGCCGCTATGGCCGCCGTGGCGCTGCCGCTGCCCGAGCCGCCGTGGCCGCCCGGCCTGGCTCCTCTGAAGGTGCGTGCGGCGCCGGGTGGGTGACATGGCGGCGGGGCGGGGGCAGCCAAAATACCCGGGGGCGCTGGGGGGAACCGACGGGGGCGCTTTGGGCACCCGGGCCCGGCCTCGCTCACCCGCTCTGTGCCCGCAGGCCGTGGAGGACCTGCTGCGCTGCGGCATCTGCTTCGACTACTTCCACATCGCCATGATCATCCCGCAGTGCTCGCACAACTGTGAGTAGCGCTCGGGGGCCGCGTCCCTCCCGCTCGGGTCTCGCTGTTGTTTCCCTGCCTTTGCGAGGCTCGACCCGCAGTCCCGCGGTTAACGCTGCTTGGATGAACCCGTAGAACATCCGTGTTGAGTCAGCTGGTGGCAAGAAAGTCTTCACAAAAGTCAGACTTTTGAACAGCCCTGGACCAGGAGGCCAGGCGGTCATTTGTGACAAGTCGCCAGCAGATACTGAATTCATTTTTCGCACTGTCCTATGGCTTTTTGGAGCTTATAATTAAGGTTGTACTTCATTTAGTTCCCCTCATCCCATTTACTCCAAGGAATATGAGGGTGTCTGCGCTAGTAGTCAATTTTGGCCTTATGACTCATTCAGTTAATGGATGATGGCAAAAAAGGAAGGCTGAAGGCGTGTACAGAGTATCGAATGCACAGACGTGTCCTCGTGGATCTTTGTAAAAGACAGGGCTACAGAAGGGACTCTTGCAGCTTATCTGTGTGACTAAGCCACTGGAGGATGCTGTTGTAAATCTTCACCTTTGGTTTTGTAGACAAGTCATAATTTGGCCATTTATTATTTGCTGGAGTGTAATGCAGAGGCTGTTGATCTTGACTGCTTGGCAGCTCGGTGAGCAAAATGTGCTGGGTCCTGCGGGATGGTACCGAGGGCTCGTTGGGACGGGGGCAGTGCGGTGCAGCCTCTGTGCTTCTGATGATACAAGCACGTATTATCTGGGTTACCTTTAATATGTTGTCAATACACAATGTGTGTGTGTGGTGCAATAATTTGCATATATCACAGAAAGAGAAAATACGCCAACGTGTGTTGTGTTGAGGTGCATTTGGAAGAAAGCCTTTGGAAAATTATTTCTTTCGTTCTTCCAGATTGTTCCCTTTGTATACGCAAGTTTTTATCCTACAAAACTCAGTGCCCAACATGTTGTGTGGTAAGTGTTCCGTTTGTTCCATGATGGTTTGTTTATTTCTAGTAAATCTCAGAACATTTTTTCCCTTTGCATTCTGCTAAATAATTAATTTTCATCACACCTTAACACTTTTCCTTTCAGTGGGGAGAACAAGGTGTGTTTGCAGCAAGGGTGATGCTCTTACAATTGAAATTCTCCTCTCAGAGCTACTGCTCTGTTCTTATAGGCAAAAGAAGTAGATGGAGAATAAAAATTTCAAATTTCAAAATTTCTTAGCTTCTTCTAATAGCTTCTAATAACTTAGGTGCATTCAAGCTGATTAGCATTAGGTTTGCTAATCTCCATCTTTTGAGGGATCTTTAGCAGTGTCTGGAGACTACTGAATATATAGGAGTTATACAGCTCGCTGGCTATAGAGAAGTAGGCCACACAGCAGGGGAACAAAGGGTTTACAGTAAAAATTAGGTTAAACATATTCCTTTTGGACCGTAGTAGCAGCAAGTTTGACCCACTCTGCAGCTGGGTGGTTACTATGATGTGACTCAAAGGTCTTTCCGGACTAAGGAGTGTAGGAAGCTGCTTGTCCTGGGCTGTCATCTAGCTTTTCATGGTAAGCCCCCTGGCTTTGACTGACACCCTGAAAATGGTAGACTCTAGAAAAACAATGGATGGTACTTAAGAGTAATGACACGATAGAACTAATTTTCTTCCCTATTTCTAAAGCATGAATCAGAATAGTTTTTAAAGACTAGAAAACAGATCTGTTTGTCCGAATGTTTAAAACTAGAGGCTTCTTGGAGTACATTTTATTATTGCCTTCTCAGAAAGTCCAGGGATTGATGAAGTAAGAATGGAGCAAGAGTAATAAAAGCTTTGGAGTGACAAAGGAAGAACAAAGATAATAATTGAGAAAGAAACCCATCGGGAATGCTGTAAACAGAAGGAATTGGAGATATGTTGTGGCTCATCTCTTTATTCTACGAGCATTCAAAAGATAACACTTCCCTTCATGGGTTTTAATTTCTTGTTGCTTAAAGTTCTTGCCACGTTCAAAGTATTCTTGTTTTGACTTTCCAAATGGTTTCCAGTGGGCTGCAAAAAAAAAAAACAATGTTAGAGAGAAAGAATATTGGATTGTGTGGCTTCAGCTTTAAGCATTATCTTTTGCCTAAGAGTCAGCAAGCAGATATTTTAGTGTGACATGTTTTTAAGGAAAATATGCTTAAACTATGCATCTTCATTCAGCTGTCAGCTCAAGGTGCTGGAGGTTGAAGTATACATGCAGGAAACAAACACTTGTCTACTGGTTTGCTGTGTTTGACTTTTTTTTTTTTTTTCTCCTATATAGGCCGTCTCGGAGTCTGACCTGAAAAATAACCGGACGCTAGATGAGCTAGTCAAAAGCTTTAATTCTGCAAGGTATCTTGTGCTTTTATGAACACTATACCTGGTTTGACAGTTAGAAAGGAGGGTGTGATGAAACTTGTATTAATTTGTATTTTGTGCATTATTTAGTATTTTTTGTTTTTGCTAAAAATTTAGACATGTTGTTAGTGAAGACAAAAAATATTGACTGTGCACACCTGTATTTTAATAGTAAATACTTTGATGAAGACAGTTTACTTGCCAAAGCCTATATGTCACAAGTGTGTGCTAACTGTAGGATGCATGGATATCCTATCCTGTATAATATATGAAAAAAAAGTTGTTTGTTGACTTTGTAGGAAGAACAAATTGCCAAATCTGTTGCAGCAACAGTTTCTTATAGAAGTGCTTCTGATAATTTAGTTTGTTTTATCAGACGCTAAACAAGTGAAAGGATGAATGTTTACGTTCATATTTAAAACATTACTGTTTTCAGCAGAAGGTTCCTGTCCTTTAAGGTGACATGCAGAGTTTATGCAGCCTGATCTTACACATAGTTTATGCAGCCTGATCTTTGCAGGACAGCAAGTTGCTCCTGGTTAGTTACCACGTTAGTTACAGTCCCTGTCAACAGCTAGGAAGTCAAGGAGATCTCAGCTATTATCTTCTACAGGGAAATTAATGTGAATAAAGGTGTTCCTCTAAGCTTCTTCCTGTGTATGCAGAGGAAATTATCTGAACAAAATATTTTATCCAATGGTAATGGTCAACTAGCAAGGGAATTCTCTTGGGAAACTCATTGTATGGCAAAAAAAAAAATATAGTTGAGGGACCAGTAATAGAGAATTGTGTTTCCACCTGTTTTTCTTCTCTACTTTTTGTGTTTGGTTTTGATTCATTTCTTTTCATCCTTTTAAAGGTAGGAGTAATAAAATAAGCATAACTTGATAAATGTTTATGGCAGCAGTTATAAAAGATTTCTTGTGCTAATGGTTTGCTTGCTTTTGATTAGAAGCAGCTCTGTGATTTGCTAGCTTTTTATGGTCGTGGGAGACAAATACACTATTATCATTTTTTTTCTGAAATGAGCTTGGTGCCTGAAATCAATGAAATTCTTGGCATCCTAACTGATAGACTAGTTCATTTTATGGTTTTGTTTTTTGACAGTGTGTCTCTGTGATGAAGATCTAATCTTCTGTAAGCCTACTGCTAGATTTAATTGATTTTATTTGAAGAATTGAAATCCTACAATTCCAATATTTTAGCTTGTACTGTCTTTGGTGTCTAACGTTTTAGAGTACAAGTACTGCTGACTTGGATCCAGTATGATACTGAATTCTGAAATTATTATATTTTTGAGTACTTTAATGGATCAGTATAAATCTTTCCAGTAGTTTAATCATTCCTCCTGTGACTTGGAGGTCAATCAATTTCTCTGCATAGATCTAGATCAATAAACCTAAAGCTGTAATATCCTTTGTTAACTTGGTAAATGTTTGAGCAGCTTTGGAAATGTATTTGTGACTTAGGTATCCACTGAGGGCAAAAAACAACCCCTGGAAGCTCCTCAGTTTGGAGAAAGTAATACAAACCGCAGCAATTGTGGGACACTCGATGCTGTTGGTGACTCCTCAGCGAGTTCCTCATCTTTCATGTGGTTTTCAAATTAATTTTCTGATTTCTTATGGAATACAGTGCGCAGAGGGACTTCTGGAAGGCTTTTAATTGAGAAGAGGTAGGTAGATAGCTAAAGGTTCTCTCTGAACCTCTAGATAGGAGCTTAGGGACCGGCAGGAAACCCAGCAGGCCGCAGGGCAGGGGATGGCACCGGGCAGTCAGCTCAGGGCCACTAGATGTCATCGCAAGGCCGAGGGAGCCCCCGCGTCGCCGCCGGCTGCCCTCCCTTCCGATCCAGCAGCAGCAGCTTCTGCATTTGCCCACAGAAAGGCAGGAACAGGTTTAACGTGTGTTTGTGCTGTGGCAAACATTAACATGGGCGCATCCTGGAGTTCTTTCCACCACGCCTGCTCCAAAATCAAATCTCTGTGGAAAGTCTCTGCACAAGTCTCTGTCCTCCAATGTGAGAAATAACTCGTATCTTATTGAAATAATTGTTAGGGGAAGATAAATTTTCTAAATGCAAAATTCGGTATTTCATGTGCCTTCTTTGTGCAAATATTATCTAGTTGTATTTGAAGTGGGCTGATGGTTGGGAGGTCTGGCCTCCAGAAGAGCCCTTCCCAAGGCCAGGAGATTACCCCTTGCTGCAGGACTGAACGTTGCCTGAGCGTTTGGGGAATGAAGGGCAGCAAGCTGCTTTGCTGAGGAGGCTGCCTGCAAAGTGCAGGCACCTGGAGCGGCCCTGCCGGGACCACCCGACCGAGCTGGCAACACCCTGTGTTTCCCTGCAGTGACGTGGGGTTCCGTTCTGCGCCTGCCGCTGGCCACGCGCAGGGTGACCCCTCCAGTGCTGGTGCTCACTGGGGAGCCCCGTGCAAACAGCAAACACAGCACAGGCGGGATGTGTCTGCATAAAAGCACTGCTTGTGTTCGCAGTCAATTGGCTCTTTAATGTCCCACGAAGCTGATCTACGACAACAGTAGCTAGACTCTGTTTGTGTCCATTGTGGAATTAACCTCCGTGAAAACTTCCAGTCCTTATCTAGGCATGAGCAAGCAAGAACGCATAGTTTTCCTGCCACACTTAATTGCGGTTGTTTGCACTGTAGAAATTCAGAGCGTCCTGGGACTAATATAACTTGCTACTGACAAATACCAGTTTCTTCCTGTAATCCAGTAACATGAAACTCTAACTCAGGCTCCTGAATCTGCTCGAGTATAGCCACAGCAGAATATGGAGTGTGCTGTGCCAATCATTGTGTTTATGCGTCAAAAACCTCTTGTAAACTAGTGCAATTGTCAGGGCACACAGGGACATACCTAAGTCTTAGAAACATATAAATATATACAGAAAGTTCTTAATTAGGAATGTTTTTTTCCAGATGTGACAAGTCTTAAAAGACTTACAGGTTTTCTAAGTAGTCATCGCCTACTGGGAGGTCTGTAACTGTACATCTTAAAGCACAGCTACGCTTCAGACGTCCTGCTTGACGGCACTCTGCGTGTTCTGTAACTGCGTTACCCGCAGATGATTTTATTTCCTCTTTCTGAGTGACAATCTGTGTCAGCACCGTGCCGTGCGCTGCTGCCATTTCCGCTGCTCTCCCCTCCCAGCGGCTGCAATCCAGGCTTTGCAGCCCTTCTGCCGACGCTGGCCAGCAGTCAAGTCTCAGGGCATTAATAAGTCTGCACTTACTAAACCAGGGCAGTAAAACAGTGTTGAAGATACTCAGTGCTTGAAAAAGACGACGTATTAGAAATTCAAAGCATAGGGATTTTGCAGCATTAGCGGATGAGTGGATGTTTGAGATGTCCAACATCTCGGAAAGGATTAGGAGTGATGCAAGGAGAGGACTTCCCTTTTAGGGCTGGCATCACCTTCCTCGCGCTCTGCTTTGGGTGCCGGGCTCCGCTGCTGCTGCAGGGTTTACAGGTGATGGAGGCCAGTGAGAGGGGTGCAGGCTGTAATGTGTGTCCTGGCGTGGGGGCTCTCGGGTCTGCAGCGTCCTCAAAAGCTGTCCCTGTCCTTGTCCTCCCCCGCCCGTTACCCTGCTCTAACAGGAGATGGAGGGGAGATCTCCCTGCCCCTGTTAGCACACAGACACACATTTTATCCATTTGTAATTGTTAGTGCTTTAATTTTCATTAAATTCTCCATTTTTTGTAAGCTGTCCTGGTTTGCCAGAGCTTGTGCATGAATAGACTTGTTCACAGTTGCTTCCCTTTTCTTGATAGACTTCCTGGCTGTGCAGCAGGCTCGGGCTTGGCAGCGGCGGTTCTGGGAGCCGCAGCAAGCCAAGCACCCAGCTAATGAACGAGCCGGGCAGGCGCTGCGGCCGGGGGAGCTTGGTGGGGTCGGCCACGGCCGTGGGGCCGGAGGACCTGCCCTGCGTGGGGCAGCAGGGTGGCTGCAGAGCATAAGCTGGACGGGCAGGCAGGGCGGCCTCTGGGCCAGGGCTGCCGACTGTGGTTGCTCCGTTGGAGATGGGTTTGTGTAAAATATGGGACAAAATAAACAGGACTATGCAAAAGCCCACAGGAGGCTAGGAATAAAATGTATCTAAATTCTGCAGCTCTCCAATAACTTTCAATTGCCTGAGCAGGGCAACATGCTTCATAATTCTTTGTTGGCTCAAAGCGGGAAGTACTTGTGAAAGTGAGGCTGCAGAATGAGCCTTCTGCTTCCCCAAGATCCTACTCATAAAATAAAAGTATTTCTTCAGAAAGAGACTTCTGTTTAGCTGTCCTCTCCTGGCACTGACTGCCTTAGTGAGGGTGGGCAGTGCGAGGGCAAGGCAGCGCATGCGTGGGCAGCCCCCGTGGGTGCTCCGGCGGATGGGGTTGTGTTTTCTTTACGTGAGGAAAAAGAGAGCACTCACACACTTCGGTGTGACCAGCATTCTGAGGTGCTGAAGTGAGCAAGGCAGATAGCAGAGAGGTTAATAAGTTTTTTCCATGTTTTAGATTTACCAGTGCGCTTAGAAGCTGCAAAAGAGCTGCTTTGATTGCATTGTGCTTGCAGTTTGCTGTGTGGAAATTTACATCTGCTTGCCAGGTGTGTTATGGATGCCTGTTGAAAGAGCAGGATCCCCAGTGAGTCACGTAGCACACAGGCTCCCTAACACCAAACCCCAGGAGCTGGCAAACATTTGGTTATTGCTTTAGAGGGATTTCTTTTTGGTGGGTGGGCAGTGAGCAGCTGTCCAGGGAGACCAATGGTGAAAAAGGACAGAGAGAACTTGGAAATATTTCCTGTGAACTTCTGTTTCGAGGAGAGTCTATCACAGCATAGACCTTGCTTGAAGTACCCTGTCTTGAAGCTGTTATCTATGGTACAAGGTGAAAACTCTTGTAGCTCACTGTGTGCCATGGGGTAGACTTGTTTTATTACAGTTGCACAGTGTGATTTGTGCAGCGGGGAGAAAGAGTTGGAGCCAAACCCTGTTCCCGGCAGTTTCCTCTCCTCGCAGCTGATGCATGGATGTTTGTCTAATTGCGTGTTGCCCTCCGCATCCTTCCAGGCAGCAGCTGCTCCAGCTCGTCGTGGATGCTCCGGTGATGTCTTCTCCACTGGCCTGTAGCAGGCGAGCAACTGGCAAAAGCCACGTTAGGAGTCCTGGGGCCTGGCCAGCCAAAACTGGCCGAAAAGAGGAGCTACCAGCGATTGAGAGCTTCTTGATCAAGGAAAGCGTGCGCACCCCAACGGAGGCAGCTGGGCCTGCAGGAGCACAAGGGGAGGTCTGCAAAACTGAGAACCACCACGATCTTCTTAGCAGCCCTCCCGAGGCCTGCGGCAAAGACGATGGAGTGGGATCAGGGAAGAGTCCCGAATGTGCCACAAATCACGAAGAGCCTTCTACGTCTGTGGGCAAATTGGTTAAGAAAGGTGAGATGCCTAATTTTGCCTTTTGCCCTGTTCCTTGCTAGTGGTTTGCAGTGTGTATTAGAGATCCATCAATATCTGGCGTTCGCCTCCCTTTTCTGCNAGTGGTTTGCAGTGTGTATTAGAGATCCATCAATATCTGGCGTTCGCCTCCCTTTTCTGCAGCACACTGAGATGTGCGGGTGGATCCTACTGGACTGGGCTTCAGCCCCATGGTTAAATGTCCTGTGAAAGCATGGGTGTGTGGGACTGTGCTACAAGCATCTCACTGAGGAACTCTGGGTTGATGCCAAGCAAATAAGTGAAGTTCAACTCCTAGAGACTCCTTTGTTTTTAGTAACAGCTCTTAAAAAAAAAAAAGGGACACAGGAGATTAGCTCAGGAGAACATGAAGTCATTTACTCTTCTCCTTCCCCTTGACGGCCAGACATCATCATTCATTCTGCTCTCATACCCTCCAGTAATCAGAAGCAACTTATTTTATAGTGTTTTTTTATTATTATTATTATTTTGGGGTATATACACAAAATCATGGTGGGTTCAGCTTTGGTAATATTCTTCTTCATACGCTCTCTAAAAGAAAGTATTCTGCTTTTATTCTTTCATAATTCTACAGTGATAAGATTAGTTTTAATGGATATCATCATGTATCAGAATCAACTATAAGAAAATGACAAAACCCTCTTTTGACATCATCAGTCTATTAAAAACCTAAATTAATATAAAATAGGGGACCTCATAGGAGTAAAACCTTGATTGTTACTAGTTCATATTTATTCTTTAAAAGTTTTCTTTAGCACCTTGGGAGACTGGAACTCTGAAGTTCGTATCTGTTCAGTTGCTGGGTAAATACTGCTTAAAGCAGGAAACAGAGCCAGGAAAGCAGCCGTGTGAAACCAGCACGAGCTGAGCCAAGGGGGCTGCTCTCTAGTCCTGCACACGTGTGCTCACACTCGTAACTTAATGCTGATAGGAAATTTGATCCCTCATTTACTTTTGAGCACTTGATCACCATTTTATGACTTTATTAAATTCTCTAGCATGAATTACATTGAAATTATTTCAACAAATGAAAAGTTAGTCAAACAATGTAAGCCAAAGTCCCAAAGTGAGGCAGTGCTGAAGGCTTTTCTATTAAATACTATATACTGTTGTGTTACATATTGAAATGTAAACCTCAAATGCAGCAATGGACAGAGACTGCAGAGCTGTATGTATTAATATTGTTGCTCAGTTATTACTATTTTTTTTAACTTCCTACTGGAATATGATGTGTCAGGAGTCAGGAATTCCAAATCAGTGCCTTGAGAGTAAATTAATCTCACAAACTCTCACATTTCACTTTAAAAAAAAAAAATTATTAAAAGACTTCATATTAATATAGAAGGTGCAGATTAAAGGATCTTAATCTCCTACTGTTTGTTTAAAGTTAGACTTTTGGTTTTGTCAGAATGTAATTGCAGAAGACCAACACTTTCAAACTGTTTTTGACGGTCTTTGCAAGTGGTTATACCTGCTTCTTGAAAATACGATGCAAAAATAATTTTGGTTTGGCTGAGACTGGGGCATTTGTGAGCCTCGGAGCCCGGGTCACTCATGTAGCTGCCTATTCTAAGGCGAGAGCGCGGGGCATGGCTGAGTCACCGCGTCCCTGCAAGGGCTGAACTGGCTCGTGCGGACGGACGTGGAGAGCCATAACCCGGGAAGGTCGTTAAAGTGAAGGGACCGTGCGCTCTGCGGTCTCTTTAAAGCAAAGCATCTTTCTTTGTTTAGGAGTGAAATGCTGTGAAAGTGGGAAGTTGTCACAGAAATATAGTCATTTCTATTTTTTATTAATCCTTAGCTTTCCACATAGTATGTACATTATTCTACCTTTGTGTTAGAAACTTCTTTCTATCCAACTGTGCACAGCAGACAAGATGTATTCTCATATAATATATAAAGGAGAAAAAATGTTGTGGAGTAAAAAATGACTGATCAGAGCAAAGACTCCGCTTAGCTGTGCCAGACGCTTGAAAAAGAAATCTGGGAATCTTTTCATTGTTTTTTCTGTCAACAATGAACCTTCTCACCAGAAAGCCCTGGCTTTTGCTCTGCCGGTGTGTCAGTGCGGTGATTGTCCTGTGCTTGCAGTGGAGTGTCCCGTGTGCGGGGTGGCCGTTCCGGAGCAGTACGTGAACCGACACCTGGACGGCTGCCTGGCGAGGGAGGAGAAGAGGGACAGTCTGCGCAGGTGAGCGCCCGCGCGGCCCCTCCATGTGCCGGTACCGAACGTTACCCGATAGCCTGCAAGGAGTGGGTGGTATTGGTGCAGTCCTGCTTACAGTGAAATATGGAAATTAAGGCATTTTGAAGATTAATATGGAAGTCCTGTGCTACATTCCAATCTTCACTGGGTTTTTTTCTCAGTGTTTCCTCTGTTCTTAATGAATAGAATGAAAGCAAGATCTGTCTTTGTTATCATGTACCTACTAGAATTTGCAAGTTTGCTCGTTGAGCTGGGCTCCTGGTATAGTATCATGGGAAATGCTTCTCCCGAGGGAGCGGCTGCTGCACGCTAAGCGTGGCTGTGGCAGCGGGCCGCTTTCTGCCAGCCCTGGCTGGGCTTTGGTGACCCCCAGTCTGCAGCTCTGCGCTGAGCACCGAGCTCTGTGCAGCTCGCGGCGGTGCACTAACACGTGGGCACCTCAGTGCAGCCTGTGGTTTAGCTCCCCACAGCGCCCAGGAGGAGCTGGAACAAGGGAGTGTGTTTGCATTGCCCGAGGACTCATGAGCACAAGATGCCAAACTGCAGCGGGTGGTTTTGTGGAGCTGCCCATCCCAAAACTGTCGTCAGCCTCCGGGTTGTGCTGCCGCTCAATTCCAATAAATGTAAAATTTCTTTGGGATTCCAAAAGGTTTAATTATTCAATGAAATTTTTATATCTCCTCTAAGTATCTGAGTATTCTTGGAAGAACATCTTTTTTGGCCAGCTGTGCGTACTGGAGCTCTGTGGGAGACTATTTTTCCTTAAGTCTTTCTTCTTTAGCTTTAGATTTATTTCCACCATGATAAGCTAAAAGTGCTGAACACAGTTTTTGTGTCTCTTGCCCTTGCAAGAGAAAGCTGTTAATGTCTTTGTAATTCAGAGCAGTGCTGCTTAATTTCATTTTGCTTCAGGAAGAAAGGCGTCTGTAACTGTGTGCTGCTCTTCTGTAACTAATAAGAGATTATTTAAGCTGAAGGGGAGCTAGAGAGTAGATGGATTTTGGTCCTTTAGTGACTACTGTGGTTATTTCAGCAGGACAGCTAGAAAAGGGCGAGATAAATGGCCCTGCTCATGCCAGCAAAAGCAGGACTTGGGTTTTGGGTGGCAGTGCCCTGCAGCTGGGCAGCCCTCCCTGCTGGGCCGGGGAAGGAGGCTGCTGCTGCCGCACGGCAGCGCAAGGGGGAGAGCTGTGGCCATGGGTGCCGCTCGTCTGCGAGTGCCGCCGCTGCTCTTAGCGGGGTTTCTGCACTGCCAATCTCTGTCTACGAGATGGGGCCCACAAATGTGCCGTCAGGGCATGACTTCGACTCCCTTCTTCAGTTACTTGTCCACAGAGCTGAAAATTTTTCTAGTTAGCGTTCTGGATTGCAGTTTAACAAATGTTGAAACCTCATTGACTAGTTCAGGTAAAGCACAGCCAGTGCTTGGGTGAAAGCCCACTTGTCTTGGGCAGCTGTGAATGCGGCACACTCGAATTCAGACCGAACAGAGGCTTGGTGCTAGTAAAGGTGAACTCCGGTTGCTGCTTGCCTCTCAAGGCTGGAGATATTAAAAACCAAGACAGTCCTAATTCCATGAGAAGTGGCTTTCACATCACATTCTAAAGAATCCAGACTCTGCCAATAATTTCTAAACATTTTAAATGTTCTTTGTTTTAGATGGGAAAAGTGCTCTAGAGCTGTTGCTGGTGCATGTGTCCTGCACTGCATAACTTGTGTTTCTATCATAATTGTTCTGATTACATAAAGTATTTCTTATCTAAAGGGGAAGAAATGCCCTGTGAAAATATAGCCAATGTTATTTAGTAAGAACATTAGTTAAAAATCCAAGAGCATTAATTAAAAGTCCACCAAAGCCCATCAAAATACCTGTTTGTGTCCTCTTGCTTTCGCAGTTCTGGTTCCAGAAGGAAGCCCATGTCCAAAGTCGTTTACAACCTGCTGTCGGATCGCGACCTGCGGCGGCGGCTGAAGGCGCAGGGCCTGTCGGCGCAGGGCAGCCGGCAGCAGCTGGTGCGGCGGCACCAGGAGTTCGTGCTCATGTACAACGCGCAGTGCGACGCGCTCAGCCCCAAGCCGGGTACGTTACTCGCGGCGGCAACGGCGCTATTTGTGTGTGCTTGTTCCTTCCCAACTCCTTGGCTTGAGTATTTGGGGATGCTGCAGAGGGACATTCTAACTTCACAGCTATATAAATCATGATTAATGTGAAAAAGGAAATCTAAGAAAAGCCAGAAGTGTTGTGCGGTACTCAGGAAATATTCAGCAAAGGCATACATATACATGGAAAAAAAAGGTTTTTTTTCCTCTATTAACACGTTTACTTCTCCACTGTACTAAAATCCTTTCTGATTTATTAAGCCTATTCCAAACTGTGTGTTGTGGTTTTATTGATTTTTTTTTTTTT
>VWPW01029078.1:0-17255 GCA_013389825.1 Crypturellus undulatus
GCCAGTGTGTTTACTAGTTAATTGCTATACCCTTTATCATGGCATAAACCCGACCCCAATGGGTATGGGTTTGTCGCTTCTAACGGAGATGTTAGAGCATGCAGAGTTGCAACAGCTGTGAATGACGCTGAGGCAGAAGCAAACAAGATCTTGAGAACTGTGCATTATGATAGCACCTTGCTACTGAATGAGGCAGGTGAGACACTACTTTGATGACCAACTGGAAAGCCTGGGTCTGGCTAAGTGCCTCCTACCACAGTCAAGGGCAAGACTGGGTTGGCCTCTGTGTTCGCCACCAAGAAGAACCTTGAGCTCCGCTACTGACTGCAACCCATCAGGCCTTGAGCGGTGGGGACACATGCCATGCCAGACCTTGATGTGAGTGATGGCCACCTCTTTCTGAGGGCCATCTACGAGGCGAATGTAGACCACGCGGCCTGTTGTTAACAAGAGTAACTTGTGATTGAACATCTCTAAGCACAGCAGAAAAGGCCTAAGAAAAGCCAAAGAATGTGTCTTTAGAAGGAAACAGCAAGGAATTTACAACCATCTTGATCATGAAACCCGAGCAAGAACATGCCCCCACTGCAGGCCATAGTGAAACGTATGAACCAAACGCTGCAACGCCAGCTACGAAAACAAAAAAGGGTAGAATTGGGAATTATGCATGCAGGGAGATTGGCAAAACCACTATGTTTTAAACTTTCTGTGGCTTCCCCAGGACAGCCTAGTCCCTCTGATGGTCAAACACGGAGCTGTGCTAAAGGAAGCCCTGACAGAGGGCGAGGCTGTGCAAGGTGATGCTGAAAGACTGGAACACAGGAGAAGAATGGGGACAGTAGGTTTCAAGATGTATCTCCCATCAGTAGCATATACATGAACAGCTCCTACTGGTGCAATAAGATGGCTGATAACCATACGATTGTTAACTTCCACAGTTTCACCCCTAAGGCCCTCCCGAGGAGGGTATTCCTGATATGTGGGGATCGAGCCTAGCTGGGGATCCCTTCCCGGGTCCATGCTCAATTGGTAGATTAACCTTATTAACCCCCAGTTTAAGTATGATCTTGAGCCATGCTGAAAAAGTCTGCCAAGTGCGGAGCATTCATAAGTTCCAGGAGGGATGTGATGATAATGTGCGACTCTGGAGCCCCGGAGAAATTATTGCTGCATCTGTCCTTGCTCCAGGAGTTTCTGCTACTGCTACTCACACAAAACTCGCAAAGCTTGGGTGCTGGCTGGCAAAACAAACTAATGCAACGCTTGCTTTAGCAGGGCTTTTAGCTGATGTTAATCCAATCCGCAAAGCTACTTTACAGAATAGGGCAGCAATAGACTTTTTGCTTTTAGCACATGGACACGGTTGTCAGGATTTCGATGGGTTATGTTGCATGAATTTATCTGATTACAGTAAATTGATTCATAAAAGTATTCAAATGCTGGGAAGGCGTCCAGAAGGACTGCCATTGTGTGGCAGGAGGCAGGCCAATGGAGAAATCACATCCTGCATGCTGAAGAGGGCGACTCACTCCAGACACTGGAACTTGCAGCGGTGGCATGGGCACTGCTACATTGGCGGGAGATGCCTCTCAACATTGTTTCGGACTCATTATACGTGGTAGGGGGGGTGCAGCGCATTGAGGAGGCCCTCCTCTGGGAGACAAGCAACTTGAGATTGTTTCAGTTATTTACTCAGCTCCAATGAGCAGTAAAATGGCACACGCGAAAATATTGCATTATACACGTGCACAGCCATCGGTGGACCTTGGGCTTGGGTGAGGGGAACGATCAAGCTGACCGCTTGGTCAGCTTGATCCGGAATCATGGACCACTAAGTCAATTTGAGACTGCGCGTGTTGCTCATGAATAGTTTCACACCAGCGCGAAAGAATCGATGTGGTTATACGATATAACCATCTCCGACGCTCGAGGCATTGTACAGGCCTGTCCGCAGTTCAGTCATCATGGGCTTGGCCTGGGAGTGGGAGTGAATCCACGAGATCTAAAAGCCTTAGAGATATGGAAATGGATGTAACCCATGTACCAGAATTCGGGCGGTTAAAGGATGTGTGTGTGTCCGTGGACACCTTCTCGCATGTAATATGGGCAACTGCTCAGCCTGGGGAAAAAGCCATTCACGTTAAAAGGCACCTGACCGTATGTTTTGCAGTATTGGGGGTCCCAGAAACGATTAAAATGGACAATGGCCCTGCCTATAGTAGTAGCAAGATACGCCAGTTTTTGGAGAAATGGGGCGCTGGGCACGTGAGAGGCCTCCCAAATTCGCCCACCGGACAGGCCATGGTTGAACGGACTAATTGTACCTTAAAGGAGTATTTGAAGAAATTTAAGTAAGTGGCTGACCCACGGGAGCGGTTGTCCCAAACCCTGTTCGTGTTAAACCATCTCTGCGTCTTTGGAAATAATACTGATCCTCCCATGTGGGTGCATGCTCAACGCGTGCGGCAGTGTTCAGGGCCAGGGGTGACGATGCGAGTCAAGTACCGCAATCCCAAGACTGGCATATGGGAAGGGCCAGCAGATGTTATCTTTAATGGTTGAGGGCATATGTGTGTTTCCACCCCTGCAGGTCCGTTATGGGTTCCCAGCCGATGGACACGAGTGGCAGTGACCGCTGGCGAAGGAGTGGAAGAAGGCTCGGGGAGCTTAGAACCCTAGTCCTGATCCTGGCATTCCTTGACCCCTGGGAGGTGTCGGGAGCCTCCTTTTGTTATGTGTGCCTGGTTGACCCCCGAGAGAACGTCTGGGTAACCCTAGCTCGTGCCTTGAACATTTCGCGGTGCTAGCTTGGCCACGCCAAGCACTCCCTTTGTAACATGCTTAGTGGGTGTGCCGTTGAAAGATGAGGAGTGGGAGACATTTAGGCAGGTGGCACAGGACCAGGGCATGCGGAAACTCGGCAAGGACCGGGGGTGGAGCGTCGCAGCGGCGATGGAGAGGATTGATACGTGGGATGATTGGCTGCCGGTGGGGGCACAACCTCAGGAGCTGGAACTGTTAGACTCCTTAAATGCCACCGCCTGCGTCTATCTCAATGCCTCACAAGCCATCTGCACAGAAGGGACCGCGCAGCAGTGCTACGGCAATGGTGCAGAGACCCCGGTCGATCCCATAGGCAATATCAGCCTCTGGGAGAGCTGGTGCTCCCGGGTGGGCAGAAGCCGCAGCAACCCAGTCCCAGGAGTGGTGCTCCCTCGCCGGCTGCCGACTGGGTATTTCTTGATCTGCAGTAACCGTGCATGGTCTGGTATACCTTCTAAGCCGATAGGAGGGCCTTGTACTATCGGGCGGTTGAGCATGGCTATGCCTCCACAACCACGAGGTGACGCTCGAAGGTTTCGACGAATCCGGCAAGCAGCTAAAGCAGCCCCTGTCCAGGAGGACTGTGACGACCAGGTAAAACTATGGAGCAAGTGGGAGGTCATAATTGCTTCCCTTTTCGTTCCGGGAGCATCAGAGGCCAGGGCTCACCGGAACCTGGCAGATCTGTCTTGTTGGGTGATTAAGCAGGCTAATGCGACAAGCTGGGTTCTCTCTGAGTTTGCTGAGGACCTTTCCCAGGTGCAGCACACAGTACTTCAGAACAGGGCTGCCATAGACTTCCTGTTGCTCGCCCATAGGCATGGCTGTGAGGACTTCGACGGCATGTGCTGCATGGACTTAAATGACCACTCTCAGGCCATTCACCGGCAGATCGAGCAGCTGATGCAGCACTCCCAAAAGATACAACAGGACCTCAGGTTTTTTGGGCTGAACGGATTAACTGATTTCCTAGGCCTTGGGGCTTAAATCACTATTGCTGCTGCTGATTGTGGGATTTATTATCTTAGTTGTAAACTGTGCTTTCGCATGTCTACACCGTATGATGTTTAACATAATGACTAAAGTATGGGCTTCAAGCAGTAACAACGACTCTCTTCCTGCGAGTTTGCTCGCGGCTCAGGGCCACCTCGTGAAGGCTCGCCCGCCCCCAACACTGCATTTGTTCACCCGGGTGCACTGCTCTGACGGCTGATAGGCCTTCAGTCTTAAAAAAAAAAAAAAAGGGGGGGGGGGGGGGAGTATTGTGGGTGATCTGGTCCCTGGAAGCAATATTGAGTGGACCTGGGAGTGAGCCAATGAGGAGGAAGCAGGTCTTCGTAAACAGTCTCATGAGAGCTTGCGGGTAGACGAAGTGGGTTGCACATAGCAACGCGCCTAGCAGCCAATCATAAGGCGCCACGTTAGTCCCTCAGGGACTTAGGTATAAATATGCGTGTATAATGATAATAAATGGAACAAGATCTAAGATACATGGAGTCTGCGTCTTTTGATCCCCTCCCGATTCCTTGGGCTGGCAAGAAGTTTCCAACATCTTCTCACAAAAGGAAGTGGCACACTGCATGTTGATTTGTATTTCTATGTAGTTGGAGCAATGTTTCTTTCCATTTCTTCAAGAGCTCTGCTAATGTTTTTTATAGATATAATTCTTCAAAACTGACTTACTATGCTTGTCACTGTGCTATATCCCTTCTGAAAAATTAAAAATATGTCATATAAATTAGAAATATATATATTTGTTTTGTTTATTTCTCTGGTATGCTGAAGTTTAAAACAAATCATTATCTGTCAAGGAAGGAAGCATATGGCATTTATAGGTGAGAAAAATCTATTTTTTGACATGAGATGATAGCATTTGATCCCATATAAAACTCTGAAAGAAAATAAAGTGATTTCTGAGATCTTATCTTTTTTCAAATTATAGTACATCACACACAAAACAAGTAATTTTCTTGTATTGTTTTTCTTATGAACCTGTTTTTCTTCAACAGACAGACCTGTTAACTTTTTTTAACACTTATGGCATGAGAACGGTATTTGTCACGAGCATGTGAGATGTCCTGACATGTGAATATATGAGATGTCAATGTCATGAGAATATTTTAAATAATTACCTTTCTAAGACCATCCATAACAGTATTTACTTCATCGTTTAACCTGAAGTTGTTCTTTTAGTTGCAAGTCTTTCAGTTTGGTCTGCCTGTATCAGTAAGGACATCCCAGTCAGATTACAAGTTGACGCAGAATGCAAAGAGGTTAGATGATCATAGCAGACCAAGAGGAGCCCGCCTAGCCCTGCATAGTATCCATCAGCCTCTATGGTGACGTTGCAGGCGAGGAGGACATGTTACCTGGGAAGGATGGCCACTAAAACCTGCCTCTTTTGGGGCTCAACAGGTCTTCCTAAGGAATGAAAGCAATAGAAGGTGAAATGTTATGGAACAAGTAGAATGTTATTACAGTTAAGAGAAGGTGAAGACAGTCTCAGTAATGTTTGTTGACTCAGATTTATTAACCTGAAGATGCATCCATGTTTGCAGATGAGAAATGTAAGTGACAGTTTCTACTTGAAACCATCTACTTCTCATGCATCAGCCCCTACCTCAATTTCAGGGGCTCAATTGAGACAGAGCAGAATATTCTGAATGACCAATCTCCCCTATATCTTTCACTTGCTTCCAGATTGTCTACATGAAGACTTTTCAAAACTGATGCCTACATGACTCGTCAGCCTCACCCCCAGAAGTCTTTGGAGAGTTACAAACATTACTCAAACCTAGCAACTGAGACCTGAATTTTAACCACAAGATTGAGCACTCTTCCTTCATTCTCATCTCACACCCAAGTTTTCAGACAGTGTCTTTTCTTGCCCCACTGTTGTCTATCATCTAATGATCCCAATATAACACCTGGCAGATGCTATTTGTGCACTTTCCCTCTTCTCTTTCATCCCTGAGAGCAGTAAGGGCCCTAACACTCATATGCCATTTGTCTTTCAACAAAGGCAGCTGATGTACATTCTTTCTCTACTAGATAAAGAGCAGTGTAATGATATTTGAATGCTGTTTTTGGTAAGAGGCCAGTGGCTGATTAGTGAACTAGCTACATATTGACCCCATCCTTTAGCCTTCTTTTCATTCACTGTATGTTGATATACCATGAGAGCCAAATATTTAATGACGTTTCCAGGATTCCACACCCTAACTTTCACAAGTACCATTACACATGCAGCAGGCTAAGTAAATGTTATTTGATTTCCCCATTTCATCACTGAAACTGAATTTGTGGATATATGTGCACAGTTGTGTACAGGTCTGATGCCTTAGCTTCTATAAATGATCTTTAATTTCAACTGCTGTAAAGTATCTTTACAAGTATTTACATAGTTTAAGATTGATTTGTTTACCATTTTTCTGTAACTGACTAAGCATGACATTAAAAAAAAAGTGAATAGATTTTGCTTCACCTAGTGGACCATACCAGTGCTGGTGTTTATCATGTTTGCAGGGTAAAATGCCAAAGAAATACCAGTCTTAAAGTCTTTTACACTCTTTGAAATTGAATTTTAGATCTAGGTTATGTTAAGCAGTGGATATAAAAGGTTTACAGCAGAATACGTCTATAAAAATTCTGCACTAAATCAAACTATGCTGGAATGTAACAGTTGCTGCCTTAGTGAGTTGATGCTATTTGCTGATGCAGCTCAGTGCTGTTGAACCACCACAAGGGAGACATTCCAAGAGCTTGGTGTTCAAACATCTCTTGGATGAAATCCATAAAAGAGCAGACATGAACTGAGTAATAAATCCTGGAGACATATATGCTGGTGCCATGAAATTGTATCAGTAACCCTATCTGCAGTTATAATTAAAGTATCACAGAGGAAGTCTACTGATACTTTTCCTTTTAATTAAAAAAAACTAATCAACAGAGCAACAAAATGAGATTACAGTTTTTTTTTTAATACATGATGATGATGATCTATTTCCAGTTACTATTATTTAATAATGATAACATAGATGATTGCTTTTCTCACGGTTAAAGATAAAACATAAAAGAATAATAATATGCCAATAAGGGTCAGACCCTTAGAGCTTTTATGCAGAAATATGCAATCCTGAAAGATTCTGCACATATCCACTATGGTACTGGTATTAAATTTTTTAGGAGTATTCGAGGGCTGCTGGTATATATATGAACGTCTCAAGGCAGTTAACTATATGCAGTCTAAAGGCTCTGGCTCATTAAAATCTACAGACTTCCGAGTTTAAAGAACTAGAACGTTGCAGCCAGATTTTTGCAAGGCCATGAGTCAACAAGAGTTAAGTTCATTCAGTACCTTGCAGGATCTGGCATAATAATGGACAAATAATTTAGGATATCTTCACTATGTTACCTCTGTGACTACTGTCACTAGACTATTAGGGCAGCAAATCTATCTCAAGTCATCTGTGGCACTGTCAAAGCAGAGATATTTCAGTCTCTCACAGAAGTTCCAGTCTTGCTCCAACAGCCCTCATTGCCAGAGTATTCCACAATGATCACATCCATGGACATGGAAGTACTTTTGCCCAAAATACAGGTAGCATGCAAATTAAAATAAGTAACAGGCAGAAACTTCAATGGGCAGAGATGTAAAAATTAATTTCTAATTGATGGCGTTAATAGCATTACAAATAATGAAGTCCTAAATCACAAACAGATAAATTACAAATAGATGAACAGGGAACAGAAGAGCTTTCAGATCATTGTCATCATGATCCACTAACCTGTTTCTGTATTAATCTTGTGAAACTACAGATTATGGGGGAACCAGTATTTTGGACAGAAGAAATACGCTTTGTTTTACATGGGATATTTAATGACTAACAACAGAAAGATTATTTTCATGTACTTCATGCTTTCTTCCACTTTCTTTTCCTTTCTGACTGGTTCTATTGATTTCACTTTTGTTTTAAGGTGAATTTGACTAGACTAGGTTTGACCTTTTATTTCTCAGGCTGCACTTCAGTTTTTGCCTCCCTAGCGGGTAGGGTTCCACCAAGTTCAGGCACAGCAGCCCTGGCCAACACACTCGCATGTTCCTGCATGCATTCTTTTTAAAGACGTCGTACTAGCAACGCCACCATAATGTGGAGCATGCGTCTGGTAAATTTCAGAGTAAAATTCATGTGTGCTTTGATGTGTTTTCTAGCACTGTGGTCAAAAGGTAGCTTCTGTTGTGTCATAGTTATAGGAAGGTTCAGTTTCTAAACATGTAGATTTTGAGATGCCAACATAGTGCAGTGTCTTCCCCATAGTTTTCTAAAAATGTTTCTTTTCAAGAAATACAGCAGTGCTCCTTTCCTACCTGTATCTGTCTGGGGAAATAATACACCTTTTCTCTGAGGGGAATGAATGGATTTTGCAATTGCCTAAGGGAAGGCTCGTGCCAGCTTTTTGCAGTGATTATTGTGGACAGGGATCTCTGCTTCTGGTCAGAGCAGGAGATCTATTGGAATGAGCACTTAGGCTCCTGAAGGAAAATCCAGAAGAGTCCTTCTTTCCCTTGGCTATAGTTTTAACCTGTTGGGCTGAATTTCATATAGCAGGGGGAATGCACGGGCCATTTTTGATGCTATATTTCAGAAGAACAAGATGCTAAGTTGCCAAATGCAAATGAAGTTGGCTTTGTTAGAGCTGCTGGAGGAATGCTGGAGGAGGGGAAAGCACTCAAGATAGATAAAGACATATTTGAAATTCATTTGGAAATGAACTGAGCAACAACAAAACCTCTCCACCAAGTTTCAGACAAATTGTTTTTACTTTATTCCCAGCTATTTCACTTTAAAAGTTTGCAATGGCCCTTTCATAAAGGATTAATGTGAGGCTTTGGACAATGAAAGATGAGTTGATGAGATTTTGAATGAAACCAGAGTGAAAATTTTAAAGTTATAAACTATTCAACTGTGGAAAAGTCTCATCTGAAAATAAATGATTGGGAATAAATTAGACAGACCTTAAAGTACATAATTTGTTGCAGAATGGTGCAAGGATCGGGGATATGGATTCTGTGTGAACAACCAAGGCCTTGGATTTTAGGCCCTTAGCATAAGTAACGTAGGCTCTTAGCACAAGTTAGGCCCGCGGGGCTTCTGTCCCGTGAGAAACTGTAGCACACTCCAAGATTAGGTAGAGAAGCAGTCTCATGAGAAACTGCGGCACAGTCCAAGATTAGGTGGGAAAACAATGCAGAGACTGTGCAAACACCAGGTGTGATACAGGGTATAAGTAGGGGGACATAAATAGTTAACCAATGGTATAGTAGGGTATAAGTAGCTTACAAATAGTTAACCAATAGTGTAAGAACGTGTGGCTTTAGCAACGGTTGTAAGAGTATATAATGCTTATGCGCAGTAAAATAAATGAAGTCTTGCCATATTACTCAAATTGAGTCAGCCGCATTTCTTCCCCGCACCCTCCCCCTTGGCCGACGGGCTGACCCTGAGACTCAAGATAACAGCGCGGTTCAGGAGAATAGCAGCGCGGCAGGTTTCCAGACTTGGACAACTTGGAGGAGAACAGCAGCCGGCAACCTTGAGACTTAGAGAGAACAGCAGCTGGCAGATTCACCGCCGCAGCGAGCAAGTGAGTGAACTCCGAGCACAGTGCAATTAGTAGTCTTGAGTCTCAGATTCTCGCACGCGTGAATCGGACGGAGACGAGCACGCAGTAGCCGCGCGCCACGGATGGGATAAGAGCGCGCGGCAATAATTATCTAAACTTACCAGACCAAAAAGATATATATTTGCTTTACCAGAAGAATGAGCCACCAGAGGTTGACTAATGCTACAGCTACACTTAATTACTCAACCAATAATTTCCATTTCTTTTCTTTGTCCTATACCTTTCTACCTCCTCTACACATATCCCCATCTTCAGCTGCCTTTTGGAGTTTCATGATACATGCTTTGAGGTATCTGATGTGCAGCAAAACTTCTGGGAAACTATACCCTGAAAGCTTCTACCCCCTGTGATGTCCAAAGAAAATACCAAGAGTGCTAGAGAATAAGAGGCCTGGCTTATGAAAGAAAAGGAGGACCCCATGCAGGGTCCTGAGAGGAGCATCTCCAGCAGGTCAAGGGAGATGATCCTGCCCCTTTACTCAGCCCTGGTGAGGCCACATCTGGAGTACTGTGTCCAGTTCTGGGCCCCACAGTACAAGAGGGATGTGGAGCTGCTGGAGAGAGTCCAGCGCAGGGCGACTAGGATTATCAGGGGCCTGGAACATCTGCCCTATGAGGAGAGGCTGAGGGAGCTGGGCCTGTTCAGCCTGGAGAAGAGGAGGCTGAGAGGGGACCTGATCAGTGTCTATAAATACCTCAAGGGAGGCAGTGAGGGGGATGGGGCTGACCTCTTTTCAGTGGTGGTCACCGACAGAACTAGAGGAAATGGCCACAAACTTAAGCATAAAAAGTTCCACAGGAACTTAAGGAAAAATTTCCTGACAGTGAGGGTGACAGAGCCCTGGAACAGGCTGCCCAGAGAGATTGTGGAGTCTCCTTCTCTGGAGATCTTCAAAACCCGCTTGGATGCGGTCCTGTGCCATGTGCTCTAGGTGGCCCTGCGTGTGCAGGGGGCTTGGACTAGATGACCTCTAAAGGTCCCTTCCAACCTTAGGCATTCTGTGATTCTATGACACTCCCTTGAAAGTGAAGGTAGAGTCTGAAAAGTAGAAATTCAGATTTTTATGATTAAAGTTGGTGCTTTTCTAGAGATGCACAAAGTTTTATACAGAAATGTGGATCCATATCTAAAACATGAAGGAACTGTTGAATTTTGGAGATGGGGAGACTGAAGAAACTCTCCCTGTCATATCAGGAAAAAAAAAAAAAAAAACAGTTGTGCTGACTCAGCTGTGACTCAGATGAGCAGAGATGCTTCCCTGGCATAAACATGCTCTGCTTCCTTGCAGTCGTCAGCTGCAACACGAACAACTTCATGAGGACACAGCGATAACTGACCCTCTGTGGGTGCTGTTTCTGCTGACACGGGGGAGCCTACCTGTGCTTTTGGAGAATGATTTCTGACATGCCCACATTTAGTCTAGTCATTTTTCTCAAATAAGCAGTGGCCTATATACTTACTTCAGTATATACCTTCCACTACAACCATCAGCCACTATGTGCTCCAAAACATAAATACTGTAGCATATTTTCACTGTACACTTTACTCACTGTTTTCTTGAAATATCAATTGACTTATTTCCACACAATGCTTTGAAAAAGTTATGTGTTTCAAAAATAATACCCAAAATACATTTTTAGTACCTCTTAAAGGAAGTTTTAAATCTCAAATGCCTGTTTGAGGTAAATGTTTATATTTAGCTCTTTCTTGGATGAGTACATAACTCCTAGATTTAGGCACTCAAGCTGAGTTTTGTTTTTTTTTCATCTGCTGCTTAAATTGGTCATAGTCTCTGCAGAATATCTATGAGTGCATCACATATATTGCCATTTTTCTCAATAGATTTCTTGGATACAATGAAAGAAAATAGAGTCATCTGTAATCCTTATAGACCATGAATTCAGCACCTTCCAGAGTACAAAGACACAGTGGCACATGAATATTCACGGCTACCATCAAAGCCACAGTAGATCACTGTGACATTAATATCAAACAGAAGGGACTTCCCACTGGATAGCTGGTGTAAGTAGGCTTAGGCAGACTGTTCATCTCTCCAAAGAGTTGCTGTCATGTGTGTCACGCAAAACTGGCACAGCAACTTGTTAACAGGCATAATGTCACCGCAACATGTCACAGCAATCATGACTACAAAAGCACATATGTACGCCAGATTGTCAGAAACGCAGAAGACAGACATGCTAGGAGTAAAAATCTTGCCAACACAATTTATCCTAAGTTTACATGTTTAAGTATCAAATAATATTTATAAATACTTCCCTTTTTATAACTCTCTTACATCTTTAAATATCAAACACTTTTACAAAAAAAAGTTATTATCACTACAGAAGGGAAATTGAGAGAGAGATTTAGGCTAGAGGTGGATGAACTTTCCAAAGCAGCCCAAGTTGGTGCTGGCACTGATGGAAATGGTCCTGTTCTTCCTACACTCCAAGATATTTGTGCTACAGATGTGACTGCTACAGCTGTGTTGGGGAGCTTATACTATGCAAATGGGGACAAGCAAGTGGATAGAAATCCTGCTAGTCTCTCTCCACTGCCAGCAAAGTCATAGTTAAATAATGTTGCAGAAGTGTTGCACTCCATGTTTCTGAAGGCTTCTTCCCACGGCTTCAAGCCCTAACTCTGAATTAATTAGCTAAAGCAGAATAGTAAAATGGTGTTAAAATATAGCACACCAAAAAAAAAAAAGCATTTAATTTTTCAGCAATCAATTTCTGTGGCAGTCTGAGGTAAATTTCCCATTTCTATAAAATATGGAAATAATGCTTTCCATGTTTATCTCATCAGGGACATATCACACAGTCCTGTAAGATGCATTGATTCGGGTGCTGCTAGAGTCCTACATTAGGAATCCAGCAATGATTGATGGAGAGCAACCATCTGTGGGAACATATCTAAGGGATGGGGGCCTTCCCAGGGGAAGCGACTACAAAGAGCTGAGCTAAAGAAGATAGTGGATACTCCCTGATCTGAAGGAATGTGATCCTGGAAACTCCCTGAACTGCAAGCATGAGAAAGTTGGGCGAGACGGAGCTGTAATTAAGCCTGTCAGTGAGAAAGGACTTGTGCACAGACCAGTGATGTGAATGCATGCCCGTTATCCACAACCAACCAAGTGCGGTAGAAGACGCGTGGACAGTAGCATGTAACCAATCGTAGTGTACACATATGTGTGGCTAAAGAGCTTGCTTCTGCTTGTGTATATAAGTACGCTATTTGGGCTAAATAAACGGAGCTTGATGTAACTCACATTGAGTCGTCTGATGCTTCCGCAAGCCAGTCTCCCACAACCATCAATCTGCGATCAATCGTGTGGCTAGGCTCCTGTCCTAGCCTGCCCCTTGCCCGCTGCATCTCATGCCCTACTATTTTCCCAAAGGCTGTTTTCAGAAAGCAGTGGTGCAGTGCCCCAAACCATGTGAACTCTTTTCTCTGCTTTCATTTCTTCTTTCTTCACCTTGCTTTTCTGCAGCTGAAAGCACAGCGTAACAAACCTGCCCCTCCATAAAACTTACTGTAATTTTTAAATACAATTAACATTTGGTTATTCACTTGGATCTGGCATTTAAACAAATAAAACTCATTGTTCTATGTTTAGATGACTAAAATAATGTTTCAGTTATTTATTAATAACGGGCAGAGCAAGCCAGCCCAACAAGCTTCCTCTTGACAAGAAAATCTTTCTCATTCTGGATGAATAATGCAAATTGGAGAAATAACACCACTCCTGCATTTTATGCGTAGGCTGATAATGTCCTATCCTTCAGCAAGTGCATTAGGCAAACAAGAACACTTTGGGGAAAGAGTAATCTCCCAGAATAGAACATCGCATTCTTTCCATGTCAGAAAGAACTTTCCAAGTCTGATATGGTATTTTCAACTGTGTTTTAAGCTTTTGATGCACAGTTGCTTTTGGTGCCTTGCCTTTGCAGACAAATGGTCCTCCTTAGCATCTGTAGAAATACATGCCCCAAAGGACTCATGCTGCCTGCCGTAGGTAGGAGAACAAGGTGGTGTTTCATCCTGATGAAACACTGAATTTAAACTGCAGGGAGGTGCATAATGACCCACAAATACATGCTTAATGACAGTGCTTGAGTAACTATCTAGTACTAATGTCCTGAGCAGATCCCAAGAAATGGTGATAATGTTCTCTGGAAAGAGCCAAACTATGCTCCCTTGCGCTGAAGTGTGAGTTACTCAGGTTTGCAAGCCTGGAGGGATGAATGGTAAGAGGTTTTCAGACTCACCAGGGGTTCAGATGATGAAGTTCCCCCTCCTTCAGCTAGTTCAAAGTAGCATATTTCCCAGAAAAAAATATTGTAAGATTCATATTAAAAACATAGATTCTTATACAAATCAATAATACAGAGTAATATGGGAAAAATGCCTACAAATGCCACAGTATAAGCTCTCCAAGGCAGGGAGAATCATTACAAACATTATTTTATATACTGCATGTATACAATAACAGACACATTTTAGAATTATTTTGAATTAGCCAGTAGTTCAATTCTTATTACATATATTTGTTAATTACTAAAGGTATATTTATGGCTGTACAGGAAAAAAAAAAGAACAAACCCAAGTGTCTTTGAACTAGGAAACAAACACAGAAAAGGTAGGATGCTCTGGCACTCCCACAGCAAATGTCACCACTTTTCACTTTTTTCTTCTTAAACATGTGGATGGTGAAGACAGCTGATTGTTATAAACGGACAAAGCCTCTGAGCCAATTGATTTGCCAGTATGCTTTATTGTAAATAGCAAGCAAGCAGCGCTGGGCAGCCGGGGAGTCTCTGCTCCACCAATGGCGCGCCTATAGCCCGTGGAAGCACCTTTTTTATCCCTTTCTTATCTCCGTTTCTCGAAAGTTCCTTCTTTTCTGCACATGTCCTTCCTTGTTGCTAGGGGGTCTTTTAAACCCCCCTGGTGGTCTTCTTGATGAAGGCTCCTCTTCTTCCTCAGTGAACTTTTCCCTTCAGTGAACCTTTCCCTTCTTAAAGTTAATGGGCATGCGCTTTTTGAGTCCCATTGTTTTCATTTCTGACAGTTTGCTTACAGAACTTTTTGTACTCCCTCACATTTGCTCATTAGCACAAACCACTTTTTCACGGATTACATTCCTGTTTATCACATGATTAACATGTCTGTGAGATCCCATCCAAACTGGGTCTCTCGGAGAGAGCTAAGTAGGGAGAAGGCAAGAAGGCAGCATGGACAAAGACGCAGTGGTAGAAGGAAACAGGAGTCAGGCATATTTGGTGCCTTTGACAGCAGTGGCTGAGTATGGGGAAGATCACAGCAGATGAGTCTGAGATGAGAGCTTCAGTGGTGTAATGTAATTTGAAAAAGTCTCAATGCACTTGAAGGGCAGTCAATTGAAAAATACAGTTATTTATGCCCTGTGCACCTGGCATATACATTTGCAAATACCTTCTCGAAGACCTTCCTTCTCCAAGGCGGTGCCCCGTAGCTCCCAGCTGCCCGCCCTGCGCTCAGGTCCATGACGGCTCTGCACACCCACAAACCCTCTCACAGTGGCACCAGCACTGTACAGTGACACATCCGAACGCTCCTTGGGGTCAGAGCAAGCAATGTCCAGTCATTGTTCCCTGGCTCACTGCCTAGATTGCCGATTTATTTAAAATGATAGGAGAATGTAAAATAAACCTCTTAAAAACAAAAAAATTCTCCAGAAGCTCAGGCACTGATTTAACAGAAGTTTTGGCATTACAGAAGCTTACTTGGGGTGATACACATCCAGGATGGCTGGTGTGTGCGGCATCTACCTCTCCACGATTCCCTTGGCAACACAATCTGCCCTCCCAGCACACATTGATAAGAGTAAATGAAGAGCATATGGGGGTTGCAGGCGTACTGCTAACGAGACCTGTTGCACATGACAGAAGCAGAGATAAGGAATAACGGACAGAGGAGGGCAAAAAGTGATATCCGGAATCTGATTGGTACATAAGACAACTTCCACCTGGGCAGAAGTTATAAGAACCAGCAGCGTATTTCAAAAAACGTCATTTGGCATATCATCTCATAGGTGTCAGTGCTTCTTGAACCTGAGGTGGATGGCCTCAGTATTCCCTCTATAACCACAGGCAACCACCACGGGTTGATAACGAATCCGACAGAGTGGAGCAGAACAGAGACATCACAGTCAGACTTTGCTGGCTTCCCTGCGGAGGGTATAATCTGATGGTGTCGTACAGACGAGTGAATGGAGGGTGGAGTGGAGTGAAGACACCGCGGCCAAACTCTGTTGCACTCCCTGCAGAGGTGGTAGCCTGATGGTACTACACAGCTGATGAGTCACATAGTGGGATGTCTGGTGCTGGACCAACAATGGTGGCAGATCAGTCCCTTTCGATGATAAGCTTTGCTCAAACTTCTCCTCCTTCTAATCTCATTATAATACCAATACACAACCCCATCCCACTGAGCGCAGCTCCTCACTGAGCATGCTCTCTAGATTTTCGATTAACTTGGGAGACTTTTTTAAATCAATGAATAATGAAAGCAAATATGACTAGAGTCACTCAAGCTCCACATGAATGTACAAGAAAATATATAAAAGGCAAACTAGTAAGAGGAACAGTAGGAAAAAGCAGGAGAGAGAGAGAGAAGGACAGAAAGGAAGAGGGAAGACTCCATCCTAACTTCTGGGTCAGTCGACGTGCTGATCCCCCTCTTTCCTCTCCTCCGGTCGGGACGCTGCCTGAGGAGACTCGAGACTGAGAGCCCTCTCCCATCTTCTGAGTGTGAGTGATGATTGTGCATTTGTACATCAGAGCTAGCTAAAAACCCCACGCTGTAGTAGAGAATTTCCCATACTGACATCCGAAACCTGCTTTGGAAATGTTGCATTTGAATAAATCCTGCTATTTGTGAACTCGACTACTTGTTTGGGGGGGGCGATCGGACCTACAGCTGACAGACTGTTTGTGAATTCGATATTGCCAGAGTCGAGCTTATAGTAGATTATACTGTTTGGGAACTCGATTCGCTCCTAGGAAGGCGACCGGACCTACGGTCCTCAGACTGTTCGTGAATCTGGTATTGCCAGAGTTGAGCTTATAGTTGATCATACTATTTGGGAACTCGATTCGCTCCACTACTACGGCTTTCAAACTGCAACATTTTCACACTTGCCCATAGACTTCAATTTTTACAAGAAACAAAAGCATATTGACTATCTCCTTTCAGGTTAAATCCTAGCACTTTTTTTACCCTTTCTATTCTTGCTTGTTTTCTGCTCTAGTAACTTCACTTGTCTTTCTGTCATCTGCAAGATTGTAGAAAAAAAGCACACTCAGGACAACAGCATGTCCAGAACAAGCTTTTTGCTTGGTATCACCCACAGAAGCATGACTTTTCTCTTACTTTGGACTATATATTTTTTTCCAATAATGTTAGCAGACTTAAACCACCCTGCTTGTAATTATTTGCACACATACCATTNCTTACTTTGGACTATATATTTTTTTCCAATAATGTTAGCAGACTTAAACCACCCTGCTTGTAATTATTTGCACACATACCATTTGTACCACTGCAGTAGCATTGACATTGAGGCGTGCGAATATGTACACTGCCATTATGCATTTTTGAAAATGATATACAAGTTAGATATTTACTTGCAAGTTTGGACAAGAAATATCTTAAAATCTGATTATAAGATATTCATGGAATCATAGAATGCTTAAAGTTGGAAG
>VWPW01029120.1:1910-19516 GCA_013389825.1 Crypturellus undulatus
GAGCGAGCTCCTGCGCGGGCCCCGCGGCCGCGCCCGCTCTCCCGGGCCCCGCGCGCCCCGGGGAGCCGCCGTTACCGTGCCGGAGCTGCCGGACGCCGTGTCGGCCATCTTGGAGCCATGTGAGGCTCTGCGCAGGCGCGGCGGGGCGAAAAGGGAGGGGAGGTGCGCGCGGGGCATTGTGGGGGTTGTAGTGGCGGGAGGGAGCGCGCGCTGGGGGGGGCGCGCGGAGGGCGCAGTGCGCATGCGCGGGGGGGGAGGCTGGTGGCCCGTGGGGTCCCGTGCGTGTCCCCGGGGCCCACGTGGCCTCGCGGAGCCCCGCGCGGCCCTTCGTGCCCGGCCCGCCCGGGCCTCGAGTGTCCCGGTGCTGCCTGCCCCGTGAGCGGGAGCCGCGGGCCACTGTGAGGCCCTCCTGGCCCTCGTGCTTGGGCCCCGGCACGAGGTGGCACCCGTGTCCCTGCCAGAGGCGGTGACACGGGGTCTAAAGTTCACCAGAGCGCCGTGTCCCCGGGCCGCAGAGGACACGGTGTTCCGCGCCTCCGCGCCTGCGGTTTCCCGCTTGCGGTCTGGGCACCGTGGGGACGCACTGGTGCTGACACCAAAGCGCTGTGGAGGTGAGGGCTGCCCTCGTCCCGCGCTCCCTCTCCATCAGTCCGTGCTTCCATTCAAAATTATTTCCTCCAAAAAAGCACGGAAGACACCAGCGACGCACCGAGAGCCCTGTAAGTGTGGGAACGCTTCGGGCTTTCCTGTCGTGGGCAGCGCGTGCTTTGAGCCGAGCCTCGGTGCACCCGCGCGAGCGCTCGCATCTCTTGATCAAAGCTTTGGTGTCGGTTCAGTGTTTCTGACACAACAGAACAGGAAACCCCCCCCTTACAACTCCCACCCCTTGCTTCCTGTTGAAGTATGTGTGTGGGAGAGAGCGCATCGTGAGCACCAATAAGGGCAACTGAGAGGGGAGGAAAATTGATGTAAACAACAGCTGCCACGCTGGAAATTAAAGGTCCTGATCTCGTCTGATTCGGGTGGCAATGCAACTTGCACACATCGCTGGCTCCTCATCCGCAAGAGCAGCAAAGTCAGTAGCACGCAGGGAAAGCAGGGAGGCGGCGGAAGAAGGAGGATGGATTGTTCAAAGCGAACATGTCCGCAGAAGCCGATGTCTTGATCTTCAAAGGTAGGAGACAGCGCGATTGCGTAGCCTGAAAACCTGCCAGAAAGAGCGCGACCGTTTGCCGAAGGGCTCGGGGATGCGTAAAGCTGTGGGACTGGGGGAGTGTAATTGCACCGAAGATCTCGAAAGCACCTCGAGATGGTTGTGTGCAAAGGGGGTGGCGCTGTGCGTGTGAATTCCTGGGGTGGCTGAGTCCTGCAAAGCGCTTCCAGCTGGGGGACTTCTGGGGGTCTGGAGCCTGGGGAATGAGCTGTCAGGGCAGATGAGCCTGAAAGAGGAGGGCTGCGAGTACCTAATGTTGGCAACTTAAACTCTGCTAGTTAATTTTTTGCCTGACCCAAATTGTTTGGATGGAAAAAGGAGTAAAATGGGCAAATCTGGACTGAAAACTCCCATGCACCACCCTGCAGGGGAAAAAATAGGCTCAAGCTGAACTGAGAACATCCCTAGAAAGAAAGGTGGAATTAGAGCCTTTTGGGTGCCATGTGGGGTGCTGCTCTCGTCTGCCACCTGCCTCAAACGCTGTCAAATTAGTTCAACCCATGGGCACTTGTGGCAAACCCAAGGAACAAGTATGGGGAAATGAGTGTGGAGGGTGTTCTTACTGATGAATTATTGTGTGCATCAGAATACTAGTGAGGTGGCATCGTTTTCCTCATAATATCCTTAAAAAAAAAAAAAAAAAGGAAAAGAGATCCTTAGTAGGGAGTGAATATACTCCAAAATATGCCAGGCAGATGGCTCTCAGGCAGGTAGGAGCCCTGTAGCTCCCCTTAGGTTTTTGTGAAGGGGATGATATCTGTCCACAATACTATAACTAATCTCTGAATCCTGACTATTTCATTGCGTACAGACTTGGCCCTTTCTTGTTCTCATCTCCAATACTCTAATGTTGCCTTTCAACCTGTTACTTGCAGCATTTTTCCAGAAAGAAATAATCCTGCATTCAGGAGTTCTTTTGCATTTAAGCAATAATTGCTTTGTGTGAAACAAACAATCCTGAAGAAAGACTGAAAGCTGCCCTGGGGGCAGACACCTGCTCTAACCATGAGTCTGTCCCTGCCCCAGGTGATCCTGAGCCCTTCTTGGTGCAGGGCTTGTCTCCATCCGTGAAGATGCAGGGCATGTGCTCCTCCTGGGCAGCCTGGGCACACTTTTCTGTGCTCCACAGCCCTGATTCCAGCATGAGTGAGTATCCCCTGCTTCTGCTGAGATTTTTGGCCTGTCCTGCCCTGTAGATGCCCTCTGAATGTGAGGGTGTAGCTGACTCTTCCTCCACATGTCCTGCACTACCCGAGTTACTCACTCCGGGGAGCTGTTGTGTAAATAACAGAATACAGCCTCCTGCTGGCTGCTTTCTTTACCCTCTTGGGAATTTTCTTTATTTCCCTCTTTCCAAGTCACTTTGTACATGCGTTCAGAAGACAAGATTGTTGCCAATGTCTCTGGCTCTTTGCACTACCGGGGTCTTTGGTTGAGTGAGGGCAGAGCCCTGCAGCGAGGGATGCCAGGGCAGGCCGCGTGCTGTAATGTGTTTTACCCTGGCCCGAGTCCTGGCTTCGCGACTCCTGCGCCTCATTTCCCAGCTGTAAGTACTGGTGCTCCTCCTGAAATGCTTTTGGAGCTGTTGGTGGGAAGCTCCACCAGAGGTAAAATGTTCTTCTCGGTGGCAAAGCACCCTGCAAAGCTCTCCCCCTCCCGCGTGTTGTAGCTGTGAAATCTGCCTGACTCCATCAGGAATATCCAGCAGCCTGGCAGGAATCCATGGAGTAAATATCTGCAGACAGCCCTAGGATTAGGAGCCCAACCTCCCTTCTTGCAGTAGGAATTTATAATTGTTCCTTATGCCCTTCCATGGCATGAGCTGCCCTCTCATGGGGTGGGAGGAAAAATCTTCCCAAAAATTCCAGTGACTCGATGATTTGGGGCATTCTTGCATGTCCCCATCTAAGTGGTAGCAGCCAGCAGAGGAGAGCAGCCAGCCAAGGCTGGAGGGGACTAGCTAAAAGTGGGAGCAGTTCAGGGCTGTTTGAAAGCTATGGCCAGGGATCCAATTTAAAAGGGATAGAAATTGGAAATCAGAGGAATCCTGGAGCCCTTTGTGCCACCCTAGGTGAAGGCAAACACCCATATTGCTGAGACTGGGTGGCATTGGAGGTGACATTTCCACTGGAGGAATCTGCCCATTTAATGTGCCCCTTTCCTCTGGAGCACTGTGAAATCGGTAACTTGGCTGCAGAAGTTAAAAATGCAGCATGGCAATAGTCTGTGCGCCTTCCTGGGCACGCTGAGTTTTCCCAAGGACATTTTCTCTTGTTTCCCATTTTAGCAACAAAAAAGAAAATATTTTCAGATGGGTGTCACGTTGACAAAGAAGAGGTTCGTGTGCTTTTACGGTGTCTAACTGAATCACAGGCAGTTTCTTTTGAAGAAGAGTTAGGATTTGGGGTTCCCTTTCATGCTGAGCAGTTGGGTGGCCCTGGACAGGAGCACGTTAACCTCATGGGGACACAGATGACAGTTATTTGGATACTTGCGATCCCAAAGGGGAAGCAATGAAGCTTAATAAAATTATTCTTTGAAAGGAATGGCAGGAACTGATGGCTCTGGACTCTGGCAATGGGAAGCCCAGGACTTTGGCATTTTAAGCCTGGGAGGAGCTCAGATCCTGATACAGAAGAGACAGCAGAAGACTGTGGCTCTGTGACCTTTGGTGTTTCCAAATGGTGCGTTGAGAGGGATGGTTAGTCAGCTGGAAATCACTGAGCTCAGCGTAGGGGTGAATGTTGCAGCGTGTGAGACGGGAAATCAGGCTAAGTGATCTCATGTCCCTTAAACTTTGCAGCATCTCTGGCTTGCCAGAGAGTGAATGTGTGTGTGCCTTGGACACCGGCCCAGAACAAGTGATGGAGGTGGATGATGCTGCAGCACCAGGCTGAGAGAGCACAGCAGCCTCCCCGTTGCTCGTGCTTTGGAGCACTGCTGCTCTGGGCTGCCTGCCCTGGGCGCCACTGCCTCCTAGCGTGCCCAAAGCCACCCTGGTGACATTGCCACCAGAGGGCAGGTTGTGACCAGTGCACCCGTATTTCCAGGCACCTCATTTCAGACACCAATCGACCAGCAATGAATTCACTTGCAGACCTTTCGGCCATTAGCTGTCAGGACTCCATCCAAAATTCTTCTGCAGCCATTTGTTGCTGAAGAGCTCCAAATTCCCTGCCGCCCAGGGCTGAGTTCCTTCCCTCATGCGGTTTCTGACAGCAGGGAGCACTTAATATTCGGAGGAAGCTGCTACTGGGAATGAAGGGAATAACCTGCACATCTGAGAACATTTTTTTCCTGATGAAATTGCCTTGTGCCTTGCAGAAACAAGAGCCAAACACGGAGATCTCACAGCCGCTTTGCTGCTATTGCTTATTATTTATTATTTGGACAGGTGCTATTTATGTTTGTTACAACATTATAACCCGTCTAACACTGCAGTGGCGGTACTGCTGGTTGTAGATGTGTACATGAACCGGAGCCCCTGGGGCTGATACCCCCGTGGGTTTCTTGCCAGCTTTGCCAATTTGATGTTGGTTCCTTGGCAATATGGGCTGCCCTGCTGGTAGCAGGGAGTGAGCTCTCTGGGTAGCCCTGGGGCTCCACAGCTGGACCTCTGATGTCCACATTTTAAGAGGAGATATAAAATGTGCAGAGAGGTGCCAAGAAGTTTGCAGAATGCAAAATATATCTCAAAATGTGCGAGTTAGGTGTTCCAGGCAGTTTCTCAGAGCAAAGCTGGAAGCCTCTTAGTTGGATCTATGAATCACTAAAGGGGGAGAAGGTGGCTGATAGCAGAGGGCTCTTTGATCTAGCAGACAGAGGTATAACAAGATCCAGGTGCTGGAATTGCAGGTCCGCACAGTTAAAACAGGAAATAAGATGCACCTCTTCACAGGGGAATTTAATTAGGCCTCTCAAGGGTGCGGCAAACTCTCCAACGTGTCTGGACTCCGAATTGTGTCTTCCTAAAAGATAGTGCTGCAGTTTGGCTCCAGGTTCCTGAGCTAGACACAAACATTTCCTCTACTCTTGCTGCCCAGATCACAGATATGAGGTGTCCAGGGTCACTTGTCTGCGAGCTGAACTCCCTAAATATGAGCCTACAACAGCCGGGACATCCCAGGAGCTGCATTTGGCCAACCTGGAGTGAGGAAGATCATCTTTACTGGTGAAAGTGGCCCTGGGGAAATGCCTGCTGGGCTTTTTATTTCAACATCATTGAGCTCATGTAAATGGTTCCTTCCCCCTCCAGCAGCAGCTCGTAGCTGTGTTTGAGTCTGTGCCGTGGCTAATGCAGCAGGCGTGGAGCCCTCTGCCCCAGAGTGGCCAGCCCTGAGGCTGTTGCACATCTCTGGCCTGCCTCCTTGGTGACTCGGTGGCTATTCCACCCCATTCTTTTCCCTTCCTTTCTCTACAGGCCTCTTAGAAATGTTAGGAGCGGGTGGGCTGTATAGTTTTTACTCCAGATTTACCTTCTGGGGAGCAGTGAGTGTTTGAGTTTGAGAGAGCAGGCAGGGAAGCACTGCTGGGTTTGGAGGAGGCAGCCCAGGTGTCACAGCCCAAAACCCAGCTCCTCATCTCTGTTCCTGTGCTGGAGAAGTCAAACTGGCCGCCCCGTCCGGTCCTGTCTGCGTGCTGCCATTCTGTCCCCTATCCCTGCTCTGAGCAAAGTGTCCCCAGCTGCCTGGGACAGGCCAGAGCTGGGCTGTACCTGGGCCCTTGGGGAAGGGCTGCCTTGCCTCTACCTTCACGCGGGAGCGTGCGAGTCGGAGGGTCCTTAGTCCCTGCCTGAACAGAGCTTGTCTGTAGTTTTGTCTGTTGCAGTATGAGCCTGTTAGTGTATGTCTCTAGCTCATTATTACTAATTATTAAGCAACAAGTCATTCCTGTCTCTGCTTCTCAAAATTATTTATTTTTTTTTCCCTCTTTTATCCATGCTCGAGGAGGCTGCCTGCCCTTGTCCTCCTGCAAGATGTTTCTTGATCACGGTTTCGGCAGGCGCCCTAAGGTGCGAGTCCACATCCCCTTGCAGGGCCCAGCCCAGCCCCACCCTGTCCTGTCCCCGCTAACAGCATCTTCACTTCCCTCCCCGCCTGCTCGAGACTGAAGGAGGAAACTGAGCTCAAAGGTCTGTGCTGTTATCATCTCCCGGACCAAACACAAGAAGTGGAATTAGCTGGAGACGAGCGAGTTTGGAAAACTCCCACACGTTGCCCTCTTTTTCAGGGACTGGTTGTTCAAGTGCAGCGATCAAGTTCTCCTTTTTTAATTAAGTTACAGGAGGGCCCTGCAGACAAAAGGTCCAGCTGTGTTGTCGCTGCAGCTCTGTCTGTCCTGCCCATGAGGAGGAGAGGAGGAAGACCTGAGCTGGAGGCCACCCAGCCTGCCCAAAGTTTGAGGGTTTTTGTGGCCCATGACAGAGACTGAAGCCACGTAGAGCCACAGGTCTGACTAACACTGATCAAATTCTGAATCTGCTTTTTGTCCTTGCTCATCTTTGCCCAGGATGTGACAAGTGCAATGCCTCATAGCAACAAGCAGTTATCCCAGGATTTCAGCCCTGCAACCACATTTGGCATCTCTTGCCTTGAGGTTTGAGCCTGTTTCCCACCTCATTCCCCGCTGCAGGTGTCTGCCCGATTCTGCAGCGGCTCCTGCGGAGGACGGGCCCGCAGGCTGTGGGAGAAGGTGCCTCCCTGCACAGTAGGTGCCACCTCGCTGGTAAACCAGAGCCAGCGCCCAAGCTAGGCCCGGCCCGTGTCTCCTGCCTGCCTTGTGCGCTGCTCTGCGTGGCTGGCAGCCAACCCGCCCCTGCTCCGAGCCGTCGCGTGCGTCTTTGATATTTTGCACAGGGTGAGACGCTGTTGCTAGCCCCACGGGGCGACAGCCCTACCTCGGAGCCCGGCAGCGCACTCCGAAGAGGCCACTTACCACATTTGGGGTTTCTTACTGCTGTCTGTGACAAATATCTGTCATTTCAGGAAACCACACGGCGGGTGTTGCCTTTCAGGGTAGGGGTGGGGGGAGGAATCCTGTTCCTCCATGCGCAGGCCCAGGAATCCAGGTGGGGATGTGGAGTATCCACAGCCCATCCGGAGGGGAGGGCAACTGTTCTGCTCGAGCAGGGCAGGGAGCATCCAAGGGCAGCCTGGGTGATTCCTGGGCCATGCTGCGAGTGGGCTGAACTGGCTCCACTTCACAGCGGGAGCAACATAAAAGTTTGGAAATTTTCTCTGATAAAGTCCTTGGGCTGGGGGTGTGCAAGGCTGCACCTCCCAGCTGGGTTCGGGGTCACTTGAGGAGCTCTTTGTGTTTCCGAAGTTATAGGGAAATTGTTTGAATGGATTGTGAGCAGCCCGTATGCCTGAGACCATGTTGAGGCACGGATGCAACTTGCTACATGTGTCCCAGCCTCGTCTGAGAGGCTTTCTCAGCCTTTGGCAGCGCTTCCCGCAGCCGTGGGTGAAGCTCAGTGTGTGTCGAGTCAGCCCTGGTGCAGAAGTGTTGCTGAGCAATTTGTGTGCTGCTTGCTGGGTGCAGTGACTAAAACCCGGGGCTTGGCTGGCTCTGCTGCTTGCTTCTGTATCAGCAAGGCACTTCCCTCTCTGCTTCGGTCTTTCCCCATCTCTGAAATGGTGGTGGAGGGGAAATAGCTTAAGAACCATCGATGAAAACAGCTTTTGGGAGAGACTCATCCAACCTCTGGCAAGTCAGAGTGTCCTTATCCCTCTTCCTCTCTGTGGTGATGGAAGAATCCCATTACCCAGTCAAAAGATGGGGTCAGGCCATCTGCACACTGGCTGCTCCATCAAAACCCTTGGCTTTGAGAACCCTCTTTGCCCTCTCCCACCTACTCTTGCCTCTTTAGGAGGAAAAAAAGGAGCTTCCAGGCCATGTCATGCAATAAACCTACTGCCATTTTCCTGACATTGTCCTTTCTGCAAGATCCGAAGTGTGTCAGGATACAGAAGTCTTGAATTAGTCAAACCTAGAGGGAATCCTAAGCTGAATTTCCCTGGAAATCTGCAGGCTCCTGAGTGCAGGGGTTGGCGCTGCTCCCCGCGCCCTGCGCGAGCCGCGCGGAGCCGTTTGGAGGGGCTCAGAAGCTGCAGGGAGACACAGGAGTGCGGCGGAGATAGGAGGTGGCAGCAGCTGTTCAGGATGCGCTGTTGATTCTGTGACATCTCCCACCCTTTTTGGAAATCAAGAGTCTGGAGCAAGACCGAGAGAAAAGAAGAAACAGCGACTGATAAAGCCGCGTGCAGAAAGAGCCCTGTTTCCAGCAGGCTGCGGCCCACAGCCCGTGTCCGGGGCTGCGCGCCGGCTGGGCGGCCACGATAGCCTTCCCCGCCGGCGCTGTGTGCTCCCCCCTGCTCCGGGCACGGATATCATCTCCCTTCCTTCCTCCGCCCTCCCTTCCTCCCTCGTGTCTCCGTCTCTTCCTCTCCGGGTCTGAATTTCTGTCCCTTAACTCGCTCCAGTGGCTTTAATGCGCACTGACCCCTTCCCACGTGGCTCCCTGCAGACTCGGACTCGGCCACCTTGAAGGTTTCGGTTAATGACAGGGTGCTGGGACATTCCAGAGCTCTGCTCCTTGGAGCACGGCTGCTGTTTGGAACTGCCTGGAAGGAGCTCCCTGGGGCCTGAGGGATGTCAGGGAACCAGAATGGATCATCCCGGGGCCGGTGGCAGTAGGACCTGTAGTGAATCGCGATGGTCACCGGAGCCCAGGGTGACAGGCTCGTGTCAGGGAGAGGTGCCACTTGGGCTGGGACAAGTCAGTCTGCTGCAGGGACAGAGGTGGGACAAGGTTTTGGTGACTGTGAAACAATCTGGTGTGGTGGGATAGAGGGACGGGACCCACTGAGGCCGGGAGCAGCAGGGAATATTGTTGATGGAATTACGAGAGGCTGGGTCGGTGCTGGGAAAAGCTCCTTGTCCAGGGAGGACTGAGAAGTGTTTGGGGTTCGGAGGTTGCCTGGGAGGCTGCGTGACGCCTGGTGGAGCATCTGTGTCCCCAGCGTGGGGGGCAGCAAGGGCTTTGGGGGTGAATATTTAAGATGGGGTCTCTCAGGGTCGGATGCATCAAGTTCTCACGGCCCAAGCGAAGATGCTGTGGTTCCAGGGTGCACAAAGGGCTGCAGGTCACACGTCACGTGCAGAAAACCGTCACTGCAGGCAATTTTTCTTTTCTTTTTTTTTTTTTTTTTCTTCCTCTTCTTACCTCTTTTTCCGTAACAAATGAACGGGGTCCCCACATCTGGCTGTGGCGGTTAAACAGGTTTGATTTAATCACAGACCAATATAGGACACACAAAGAAAAGAGGGGATGAGAAAGACGGAGCACCTGCTCACTCGAGACGGCGAGCCCCGTTCTGGGTCAGGCCGCGCGTGCGGGAGGGCCAGGAAATCCACAGGCGGCAGCGAGGGTGCGTGGGGAAGCAACCGGACCCTGCCAGGGTGGAAAATCAGCTGGTTGGGACCTTTTGCAGAGGTTTCTGTCCCTTGCATCGCGAGCAGGGCCACGGCAGAGGGGTAGGAACAGTTCATGCATGTTGGGCTGCTGCAGTTGGGCCTCTTGGCTTTGCCCCAGCGTCAAGGTGAGCACCACCTTTCTGGACCAGGAATGTAAAAGGACAAAAAAGCTGAGAACTGCTGTCTCTAAGTGCCAGTTTTGATATGTAGCAAGAAGGACACTAGAATCGTGGCCTCTAAAGTGCAGCCATCAAACCAATGGTCTACCAAGAGCCATTGCAGTTTTGATCCTCCCAGGAAACGCCAAGTGTCGCAGTGCGGTGCCACAGAGCTCGTGCTGAGATGTCCTGTGGGTTCAGCATGTCTTTAGGATGGGTCCCTGGAATCCTCTGCTGAATTCGGCCTCTCCTCCCAGCTACAGAAGCGACCCTCACCTAGGAGGGCAGGTAGGAATGTTGCAGCCAGGTGTAAAATGTGCAAGGCCCAAAAGAGGTGAAACTCTGCCCTGATGTCTCAAAATCAGGGGTTTGGAGCAGGAAGCTGGAGGTGCAAAAGCCCCTCTAAATCCTAAGAAGATCGATCCGCCGGCCAGGAGCTGAGCACTTTGCTGAGCAATTGCTGGATTTTGCTCTCCAGCCTAGCACTGTTTCTTTTTTTCCCCGTTCTTTGCTGGCTTTTTGCAGCGGGTATATGTGCCTTAACCGAGACAGCAGTTTTTCCTGACCCCCCCGCTTTCCTCCCTCCGTCCCCCAACCTGGTTATCGATGAAAGCAGATTTGACATATGATAGGTCCTGAGATAAAAACAACATTTCAAGAGATTGTAAGCAACAGCTTGGGGAGAAAAAAAAAACTGAAAGGGTTGAGCAAGGCGCAAAGAGGGTATCTGGTGTCAGCCCCAGGTGCAGCGGGGGAGAAACCTGCGTCTGGCAAAGGGTTAATGCCGGGAGGGCTGCTGGGCTTTGGAGCGCTTTTGAGAAACATTCTGAAATCTGATTTTTTTTTTTTCTTTCTGCAACCAAGTAAGTTTTTTATCGACTTCCTATTTGAGAGCAGAAGTCAGTGCCGCTGCAGGAGGGCTGCTGCGGGAGCGCTGGCTTCGCGGCGTCGCTCTCAGCTGGGGTGGAAGCTGCGCAAGCGGCTGCGCCGGCGGCGCAAAAACTGCAGCTGGGGCTACAGGAGAGCTGAGGACGTAGCAGCAAAGGAGCTGCCCACAATCCCTGTCTGAAATGAGGATAAGCCCAAACGATGAGATCTGAGTGCCTCCGTGCAAACTTTTGGGGTTTGCCAACAGCCAAACTGCAAGCCCAAGCCCAAATGGACTTTTTTGCAGCTAGTAACGCAACACGGCCCACATCTTCATCGCAAGGGCGGAGAGCTTTGCTGGGCTAGGGCTTCTCCTTTGAAACCAGCCCAAACACATGTTCTCTGGCGCCTGCTCTCCCCAGGACAGCTCGGGTTTCCATGCTGGGCAGAGGAGCCGTGCGCAGGCGAGCGCAGATGGACACTGGGATTATGGAAAGCACCTTTCTAACCAGCCCTGTTTAGATTTCTAGCCTGATCCAGAAAATAAATAAATGCAGGAGATCTGCCTTTTTTTTTTCCTCTCTGAAGTATTTAATTTAATTAACAATCAAAGCCCAGGCCAGCCTCACCACTGGAAATACCCCAGAAAGTCTCAAAGATTTTGCAGAGATTTCCCCAAGTTCTGCTGGGGGATGAGGCTTGTGGTCCTTGCCCAGAAACTGCCTCAGTGTCTTCCCATCCTGCAGAAGAGCCAGCGCTGGCTGCTCAGGCCCTCTTGGTACCCGCAGTGTGACAGGGGACTGGTCTCCAGGTCACTTGCTTGGTGTCACGTGCGTTGATCAATGCAGAGAGGATGCTGCACAATCGTAATATTGTTTCTGACACCCCTAAACCAGGAGCACCAAGGTGAGCAGAGGGAGCCTCCGTCCTGCCTGGAATCCAGCTGCTGCCACCATCTAAAATCCCTTAACGGAGACTGGGACAGATAGTGCCAGGAGGGCTGGGAAAATCTCACATGTTTATGTGGCAGGGACAGTGCACACAGGGGAATAAATATTGAGATGCTTTGTATAATGTTCATGCTGCTGTGGCTCTGCAACGAGCCGGTGCCACATTTGTTTACTGCCTCGGTTGTGTTTGTTTTTCAGCTCTGCCGCCGCTGTTAAAACTCTTTGAAATTCTGTCCGCCCTCAGAAAAGCTGAAGGGTTAAAAACAGGACGCGCCTCAATTGGGTCGAAATGCAGCAAGCCTCTCTGGTGGCTAAGGACGACCAGCACGATCTTTGTTTTCAAAATGCTGGCTGCTTAGCACCTCCAAAGCCGTGGTTTGCAGGTCTAGCTCATCTAGCTCGTAAGGGAGGCTCGTCTCCCTTTTCCCCCTTGCTGGGCCTGCAAGGGCTTCCTGAGCCAGCTCTACAGGTGCAAGAAGTGACAGGAGTTGGGGAGTGGAAATGGCCCCGTCTTTAGGGCACCGCTGCAGTTGTCAGCTGTGCATCCAACCATCAATTTCTGCAGGTGAGCAGAGATCGTTGCTGAGCATCTATTTTCTCCTTCTTAACTTATACCCTGCAGGAAGTAAACCAGCACTTGCACGTTCTTTTAATATATGTGTCAGCTAAATGGCGGTAAAAATAAGTTTGCATGCTGTGGGGCTCAGTGGGCTTCGCGATGCACATGGGAGCCCACTGAAGTCAAGGGGGTCTCAAGGGCATAACCTGTGGCAAACGTTAGCCTGGTGTGTGAGTCTTCCGCATCCAGCTGGCACGCAGGAACGACAGCCCTGAGCCCTGCTGCCACCACTCACACGCTGACTGTGCTCGGGTGGGTGATCTTATGGGCCCAAAAGATGTGTCAGGTCTTGGCCTTGCAGCTAATCTGGAGCCCCGCGTAGAGGCAGAGTCCTGTGGGATTCAGAGAAATGCAAACACACCGTCCCTAGCTTGGAGAGTCTATTAGGATCCGAGCTACTATCAAACTGTGTATGTCTGAAAATGAACAGATCTGCAGCTCCCACGGCCATTAAAGCGGTTTACTGAGCGGAGGGACTGCGCTCTCGCGTGAGTCGTGTCTCAGCAGGACGACCCAAGGAGGAGGTTTGAGGACACCCAGTTAGTGCTTCCAGCGCCTCTGCCTTGACGCGTTTACAGTAAGAGCTGGCGTTGTGATGAATGTGTCTTCCCTCTCTTTCACACGTACTGTAACCTCGGNTTAGGATCCAACTGTGTATGTCTGAAATATATCCATAATATCAAACTGTGTATGTCTGAAAATGAAAAGATCTGCAGCTCTCATGACCATTAAAGCAGTTTACTGAGCGGAGGGACTGCGCTCTCACGTGAGTCGTGTCTCAGCAGGACGACCCAAGGAGGAGGTTTGAGGACACCCAGTTAGTGCTTCCAGCGCCTCTGCCTTGACGCGTTTACAGTAAGAGCTGGCGTTGTGATGAATGTGTCTTCCCTCTCGTTCACACGTACTGTAACCTCGGCCCCGAAACGACTCCTGCAGATACTTGGCATCGCTGCGCAGCAACGTGCGGAGGGCTGCGGAGGAGAGCGCTGCCGCCGCGAGGGCGGCTGCCCCGCCGCGAGGCCAAGGTTTGCGGTAACACCATGGGCCGCGGCCGGCTCCGGTCTCCGCAGGGCTCTGCAGACAGTTGGACAGGATGGATTTACCGGGGAATGAAGCATCGTTAGCACCTTGCTGTGATGTGAGGGGGAGACCCTGCACCTCCGCAGAGCCCTCCCCATCAGCAGCAGGGCTGGGAACCCATGCTCTAAAGAAGGGGAGATAATCAGAACAGGAAAGATAAATATCTTGGGTATTGTGTCCATTTTAAAGTGAGAGGATTGAGGCAGAGACAGACTTACTGATTTACACCAGCCTTTGGGCTTGAACCCAGCTCGCTTGGGTCCTATCCCAGCCTTTGGCTTTGGGACCGTCTTTCTCCTGGGAGCAGAGCGGGACTGGATATTTTGGTGTCTCTGTAGGTTGTGGCAGGGTGCTCCGTGCAGGTAGGATGTTTCCCATTAAAACGCTGGTTTCCCCCTCCACGCTCGGCATGGGGTTGGATAACGAGCCTCTTGAACCTGCCCTCCACCCTAATAAGCAAAACCCGAGCGTTTGCATTTCCTCTTAACCTGGCAGCAGCTCCATTTCTTCAACAAAGTCGGCAGAGCAGAACAGGGAAGCGGCACGTCCAGCCCACTCTGCCTGCTGAGAAAACCATCGCAAGGGCAGAAAGCGGTGGTTATCCAAGCGCTCCCAGCCATACCCTAGGAGAGAGTTTGGATAGGAAGCGACGAGCAGGTTTTCCCATGGGAACTAGAGGGGGAGGCACACTGAAGTGAATGGAGGCCTCATAAATCAACGGCATACGAAAGCCTTGACTTTCTGCACTATAGCCTTGGGCAACTGGTGTTTATATGCCTAATCAAGAACTTAAATACATATATATATATATATATATATATATACAACAGAACATAAAAAAATGCACCAATTAGGAAAAACAATGAGTTTATTGATTTTGTCTCCCACCAATCTCAATCTGCTATAGAAGGGGAAACTGAGGCACTGGAAACAATTTGTCGAGGGTCACGCAGGGCCTCCATCCTACACAAGGTACGTGTGCTCCGTCCAGGAGCGATGAACAAGTTCACCCAGCTCTGCTCTTAGTGACTCACTCCTCTCCTCTGCGAGAGGCGAGGGGTGGCAGCGGCCGGGACACCCACATCTGTTCCACTTGCAGTTCAATGTGCATCTCAGCCCCATTCCTCACCCCGTGCACTGGCAGGGATCTCATGCTGTCCCGGATGCTGCTCCTGCAGCACCGTGAACGCGCTAATGCAACCTGTGCAACCTGTGAATCCACTAATGCAACCAGCGCTTGTAGGGACCTGGGGAGGATTCTCTCGCGCCGCTACAGGAGCCGATCGCCTCTTTGGCCTGATTGTTGATCGCCCAGCGACCTTGGACGGCGCGGCCAGCGCTTCCCCCCGCTCAGCCTCTCGCCCTTCCCCATACTTCAGAGCACCCCTGCTCCCCGGGGCACTAAAAGGCAGCGGCAGCAGCTCGTCGAGGCGCTATCAGGCGCTGTCCACATGCAGCTGGTGGTTTTCTCTCTCCTTCTGAATGCAGCGCGATTCTAAGAAAGCCGGAGGGGCAGGGGCACAGGAGCACAAAGGGACCTCTTGCTTATCGCTGCCCTGCCTGGCAGGGACACAGCGTGGCCCCCAGGCCTCAGATAGCGCCGGGCTGCGATGCACGATTAGGACTGAGGCCTACAGGTGCTGTCTGCAATGCTGAAGACCAGTGAAATGGCAGCGAAGAGAGGGAAAAATAAATAAGGGAGGTTGCCTGGGGCGCTGGAGAAGAACACTTCTCCCTCTTCCTGCTCCTTGGTTGCCTTTTGGAACTGGGTGAAATTTCCTAAGGCAAAGATTTCCTAGGAGGAAAACAGCCTTGAGCTCGCCGGGAAGATTGAGACCCCAACGGGTGAAGATGAGAGTTGTGCCCGGCCTTGTTGCATGTGGCTCCTGTCTCCAGGGAGCAAGGCTGGAAGCGGAAAGGTCTTGGGTTCATCCTGATGCACAAGAGGAACATTTTTGTGGGATGGGAAAAATGTTTCCTGCCCAGCTCCAATCCATGCCGCAGCGTAGGGAGACCCACTGTGGTAAATCTAAGCTGCATAGACAGGGCTAGACAGACAGCGAGGACCACAGGATGTGTTTATGTCCAGTAGCCTTGGTAAAAATTCCTCTTTCTCCTGCTCGCAGCCAAATCTTGCCTCTTCTGCACCACAGAGCGCAGCACGCGGGCAGGACAGTGTGACCCTGAGACGAACAAGGAGGCACAGAGCAACTGGAGAGGATACAAAACACATTATATTTATTTTCAGGTAGAAAACAAAGCACTTTCCCAGCTCTTTGGAGAAAAACATCCTCCGAAGTTTCTTGTTTGGCTGAGGTTTTTCTTGCTCTCGAGCCGTTTCCAGCTGTGGCAGCAGCAGGCGGGAGCCCGTACAGATGTTTGCAGCTCCACCCTGCCCTCGAGCAGTTGCACTTTCAGCAGCCGTGTCCCCAGCAGCGTGGGGTCAGCTGCAACCCGTGATAATATCCTTATGGGGCCTTGAGAATGTCACTGTTTTTTATTCCCCAGCTTATTTTTTTCTCTCTTCTCTGTTTGGGCGCTAGTGACCAGCTCTGATTTCCTCCTTTAATTAATTGCAGCAGTCTCGCTTCCTGCCCTTCACGTAGTAATGAGCATTTTCTTTATTACTGGCATCACTTTTTCAGCGTATCTCTTTGCTCCCTGCACAGCTGCTTGCGGTGGAAACCCCTGCACTGTGCTGGGGTCCGGGAGATGAGCTCCAGTGCAAGGGGAATCCTCCTTGAGCCCTGGGAGTTTCTTGTACCCACACGAGAGGCTTTATAATAACTCGGTTTATTTTCCATAATACTAATTTAAATATTGCTACACTTAAATGTATTTCCATAGCAGTATCCTTTGCATGTGAAAGGAATAAAGCTGTTGAGGAGAAGCCCCCTGATTCCGCATGCTCCTGCCCACTCCCTTAGTGCAGCAGGAGCATCCGCTGAATCTATAGGTGAAGTTAAACGAGGCAACATCCCCAACGTCCCCAACGAGGCAGTTAGCACAAAGGCAGCGAAGAGCCAGGAACTGCCCCGGGAAGCGGGACTGCCCCTTTTGCTTGGACTGAGAGGGTTTCACCCAGGAAACCAGATCCTAAGTCCTTCCTGCCCACTCTCCCTCTGCAGTCAGTTCCTCATCACCTCCTTTGTACTGATGACACCAGCACCTCTTTGGTCCCTCCTACAGGGGTGCCCATAGGGTGCTCAGCCCACGGGGCTCAGATCTCAGGGTGGGGGGTGCTTTTATACCCCCTCCGAGGCAAATAACAGCTCTGACTCCCAAGCCCTGGAGCTCGCCCTCTGCAAGGAGGCAGCCACTTCAAAGGCCTCGCTGGGAGTTGTCACTACAAAAGCGAGTGCTCGGCAATTAAAGTCTCTAAATCCTGACTGAAGCTGATTAATTTACACCAAGTTAATTACCAGGTCCCTTTTCAAAGGTCTGATCCAAGTCGTTCCATTACAGGATGGGATTTTCAGGGAGAATCAGATCCTTTGCCTAAATAGAGTCGCTTTGCAAAGATAATCTTGTAGCATCTTTCATCTGGGGTTTTTTTGAGCGTCTTGAAGGTCTTTGACAGCATTAATGCATGAACAGCATTAATGAATGAACACCTAGATATGAACAGAGCAGGCTCGCTGCCAGGTGAGTGTGGAATAACTGAGCATTTACCACTTGTACCTGTGTGCTTGGGAATATCTGGCCGCAGTTCCACTGAATTCACCATAGATTTATATACTTCCCTCTGCTGCATTTTCACGATTATCTCATGTGACTGGGGGAAACTGAGGCACGCAGTAGCTAGGTGGTCTGCCTGAGGGACCGAGCAAGGCAGCAAAGAGCTAAGAAAGAATCCTGGCACCTTTGATGCCAAATTCTTGGCTCTTTGCAATACAAACCTTTTCTTTCCTTTGTGAACTTCTATTATACATTTTTATTGTACGCTGTATTGGCTGGGGAAGAGGGATAATGCACCTCATTCTCTCTTTGGGAGCCATGCTAAGATACTTTAAAATATAGCAGATAATAAGAAAATTGCTGATCAGACCCAAGGCTCCTTTAAGAGCGCCTGTCTCCCAGAGAAGCCACGATTAGCTGACTCAGAGGAAGGCAGCAAGGAGACGAGGGATAATTTACCTCCCACAAGAACCCTTGCTGGTTTAACATCTCCTTTCAGGCGTTTTAGAATACGAGATAGTCTTGATATCCAAACACTGTCCAAGCCTTTTTTTTTTTTTTTT
>VWPW01029142.1:0-16496 GCA_013389825.1 Crypturellus undulatus
TCTGCACCTTCACCTGACTGCAACTCTCTGCAGCAGGTGCTCCAGGGCCAACAAGCGGGATGGGAATCCCTGGGATCTGGCCGTGTCTCCGCTGTGGCCACCTCTCTCATCTGTTTCCACTTGTGCCAGATGGGAAGGGGCGGTCGGGATGGGACCGGTGCCGCACGGCCGCGGGGCCAGGGCCCTGGTTCATCCTCCTCTTTCCCAACCCGGCTTAGCCAGCTGCCTCCAGAGCGCTTCCCAAGAGCCGTGTGTTGTCCTAGCGACACAAAAGTGAGGATCCTTTGGGATAAACCCTTCCGAGGCAGGAAGGGAGTGAAACAGGCCTGTCCTCACACATGCACCTCCCTCCCCTCCAAGTGCGTTTTGAAGCTGCTCAAGCAGAGGGAAGCGCCAGCGGGAGGAATTTTCCACGGATGCAGGGAATGACCGGACCGCATGCGGTGTTGGTCACTTCCCCATGGCACATGGGGACCTGCTGCGTCCTGCTGCTCCTGCCAGTGCTGCGGCACCAGGGAGACCCCCATGCGCGATGCCCCGTCCCGCAGCTCCGCGGGGCCGTCCCGCCGCGGCCTCGCCATGAAGCTCTTCCCCTCTGTCCTCCCTTCCCCACCGGCCCCGCTCCTCTGTCTTTGGGGAACTCATTCTTATCGCCACTTCCCCACCGAGAGCTCCCGGCCCCGCGCAGCAGCCCTGGGGCCGAGGAGGAAGGAGAAGCCCTCGCGGCCCTTGGAAGTCCCCTCGCGCGGCCGTCAGGCCTCCACGAGGGGATGGGAAAAGCACAGCTGGTTTTTACAGCACAGTTCTACCGGGATGAGAGCTCCGTCTCTTCCAATAAAGCTGCTGTTACACGGCCCTTTCCAGGATTTGTGGGACAGCAGGGAGCAGGCTTTGGGTTGGCAAGTTCCCCGCTCTCATAAATAAACCCGCAGCCTCGTTTCTGAGCCCCTTTCAGCGCCTCCTTCCCGCTCTTCCCCAGTGATCCCCACTGAAGACACGGTCCTGGGAAACCTCCTCGGAGCCGGGAGCACGCGGGGCCGGAGCAGCAGCCCCGGTCTGCAGGAATCCGGGTAACGAGCATGTTTGGCTCTGAGTGCCGAGGAAGATGAAAAGCAACTAGTCTCCATTAACAAAAAAAACCTCTCCTCTTAGTTCCTTATCACAGATCAGCAGCGAGGAGCTCAGCAGACTCAGGCCCGGACTGGTGGGAGATCTCTCGGCAGCATTTTTGTGGTGCAGAGGGAGGTTTTGCCAACTCCTTCCGGCTCGCCGCGGCCGCTCCGGCGGGTCAGAGCCAGGTCTGCCAGGCCACGGAGCGGGGCTGTCGGCAGAGCAGCAAAGCAGAGACCGGGAACCACAGGAGCCAGCGCCGAGGCTCCACGAGCCCTTTTGCAAGCACTATCCCTAGCCTCTTTGCTGCGTTACAACCCCTAGGTGCAAATGCTGAGTGTTTCTCTCCCTGTTCTACCTGGGTTTGCTTTTTTTAACCTCATTTTAACATTCAGCTGATGCGTTTATGAACAGTTGGGTCCCACCTAAGGGATGACGGCACTTCACGAGGCCTCCGGTGGAGTCTGCACAGACAGAGGTTGTGCAGTGGAAATGCGAGACGGGTCCTCGACAATACGGGTAACAACAGGAAAAACAAAGCTCTAACAGCAGGTCTGCTCAGCCCAGCCAAGCAAAGGCCCAAACGAGCACGACTGCTGTGTATAAAGCACTCAGGGGAGGGCTGAGACACTTAATCAAGCATATGGATAACGCTGGCATCAGACCAGTTGGGTAAAAAACAGCTATACATAAATATAACTGGGATTAAAAAAAGAGCTTCATAATTCTTGCAGCGCTCATCTTGCAGAACAGCTTCCAGGGGACGGGGAGGAGGAAAGCATCCAAATGCTCTGGGGATGGAGCATGATACCTTTACGAGCAGTGACCAGGGCTACGTGTGATGGCAAAGGGCTGGATTTGACTTAGAAGCTGTTGTCTAGCCCTAAAATAATCCCACATTCAGCTCTCCAAAAGGCTGACCCTGGCAGCAGTGTGAGGGGAAGGGGTCCTGGCGCTCAAAGTCCCCATAAAGGTCTGCCAAAAAAGCTTAAAATCCTCCCAGATGAGAAATCCATCAAGAACACGACACGGGCTGGCTTCTGTGGGATTGCGTGTGCCTCGGGACTGCCCCGTTTCAAAATGCTGTAATGAGAAGGAACTCGGAGAGCGACAACAATAGCTTATTTTCAACCAAAATGAAGAACAGCTTGTCTGTCCCAATCTTCCAGTTTCCTCCAAACAAATGTGTCACTGCTGTTCTACCTGGAGGTCATGGAAAAAGAGGGCTCATCAGAACTGCTGTGAGAAATATGTTGGCTCGGGGACACGTTTTGAATGTGTCCTGCCTGATTACAATAAGAGTGAGGAAAAACTGTCTTCCTTACGCATGGCGACAGAAAGCTGAATAGCAGAAATGAATTTAAAGGGAAAAAGCCCCAATACTTTCTAGTAATAAGGACACGAAAGCACTGGAAGAGACAGTCCATGGAAATTCTGCCTTTCCTGTCACTGGGAGATTTTAAGAACAGGTTAGATGATAGACTTCTGTGAGGAATAATACACGAAAACATGCGGCAATAGAGCCTGAATTAGAATGATAAAGGCTTAAATCAAGCCTTACACAAAATTAAACCTTTACATGGCAGCTTATTCACATTGCCTTTTACGCAACATTCATGGAAGAATCTCCTGCCCCAAATATTAAGATTTTTGGCTCCCGGGCAGGCAGTAGCTACGCAGCACAAATGACCAGAGTTTTATTGCCACCACCTTGGTGTTTCCTGGCAAAGATACAAACAGCAACGGCAGAGCTGTTTGCAGACCCGAGATAATGATAATGTCAATTTACATGGTCATGAGAATATTAAAATAAAAAGAAAATAGTAGGAATTGATGTTTTGTGGCCATCTCCCTAACATTTCATGGGGGAAAAAAAGAGGGATCTCGTTACAACCAAGCAAGTGCATTTCTGAACACATTTAAGACCTTAAAACCACATAAAACCTATCTGAATGCTAAACAGCAAGACACGAGGAAACCATTGAAAGAAATGTCCAGTATAATATCAATGAGAATTAAACACAACTGTCATCACAAAAGAGCAGTCCCTGCAAACATTTTTAAAGGCAAGAGGAGGATTATCAGCAGGAAGCAAGGCAGGATAAGGACAGAGGATTTAGTTCCATGTCAAGGGAACGTTTTTGCCTGTTTCAAAGGTGATTGGAGGTAAATAGACTTTATAAAGTGACCCAAAAAAACCTTGTCCTTTTTCTGTAGAATTTGAGGTTAGAGGAGGCAGCCTGAATTGAACAGAGGTACAAAAGCTCTCAGCTGCATGGCCTGAGGTTGGTCTTTTCTGCTCTATAGCAGGGAAGTATCTCTGGTTTTCTATAGAAACACAAGCACAGCGAGTTCCAGCTCCTTGGGGATGCTCTGGTCTCTATGGGGATGGGTTTAATGTATGTGCTCGAGCCCACCGAGTCCTCACAAACTTAGTGAGCTGAAGACGGGCTGAGACTGCACAATGGGACTGGGTGATACTCGGTTACCGGTGCCGCTAGACTGGATGTTCAGACCTTCTCCTGATCTGCTTGATAAAAATCACTGTGAGCAAGAAAACAAACTCTGTAGCTCATTGCTGGGATCCAGACGGGCATTTTCTAGCTTTCTTGCCTCCCTTGCGCCAGCCCTTTATTTCTCAGCACCTTAGGAAATCTGTTGGAATTGTTGCAAGCACGCACGTGGCTCTTGCAGGGCAGTGCGCGTTTGCAGAGACAAAAAATGATGGTTCATTTCCACAGCCTCCCCCAAAACCAGCAGAAATGAGTGGCAGGAGAAGCCCAGAGCCTCGCGGTCAGACTGAGATTTAACCATTAATCTCTCCCCTCTGCCCCGTGGTCCAGGTTGGGGTATCCCGGCGAGACGGCTGCGGGAATCAAACAGCTCCCCCAGGGCCCGGTTACTTAGGGGACTTGGGGACGGCAACGGGATTTTCCCTGGAGCGCTGCTGTAAACCGTCCCAAAACGGCCCTTTCAGAGCTTTGCACTGAGCTGAGCCTTGCAATAGGGGAAGGCAATGGAGCCCTTCAAGCCTCAGCTTCTCCTGGGAGCTAATGAAAAACAGGAGGTTCATTTGTATCTAGAGCAGCTTCACAAATAAAAACCTTTAAGAAAGCTGGAAAATTCTGGTAAGGGAATAGAGCTGCCTTCATTTTCAAGCCTCCGCACTCCAAAATGTAAATCAACGGTGATTAAAAATGATGTTTTCTGACAGCTTGGTGACTTAATGATGGCAGTTTGCAGCCAGCTCCTGCGAACACCAGGACGGCACCAGCGGTCCCTGGTTTTCTTCCTGCGGCTCCCGCAGGGATGGGGCGTCCTGCTCCTCCCCGGCTCCTCCGGGATCCGGGGCAGCGGCCGGGGGGAAATCGCTGCAGGATTTTTTGTGTCCCCTGCTCTACCTGCCGGGGGGCAAAGCTTTATCAGAGCTGCCAAAGTGTCACCTTCCACCAGCCTGGAATTCAAGAGCGATTAAAAAAGCAGTAAATAAAAAGAGTCACCAAGCTCCTTGTGGAGTCCGTGGCCACCTTGGCACCGAGTGGATGGTGCTTCAGAGAGCAGCAAAACCCCAAGGCGGTATGAAGCATGGGCAAAAGAGACGGCTCCGGGGCTGATGTGAGCTTGCTGAGCCCCGAATTCGCCTCTCCCCACTGCCCCTTCCACCACATCTGGGCTCAGACATTCCGCGAAACGGAGGGACAAATCCCGCACGAGGCACAAATCTCCCTGGGGACAATTCTGCCCATCAAGGGACCTTCCCTGGGCTTGTCCCCGGCTCCGGCAAACCCGTTCCCTCCCAGCGGCGCTCCAAAGGGCCAGCGTGGCACGTAAGTTATTACAGGCTAAATAACCTTCCCTGCCCCGGAGGCCTGTTCATTTTATTTATGGGAAAATATGCTCGTTAATGCTCTTATCAAAGGAATGATCTAATCGGGGGTGGGGGGGAAGTCTCCTTTGAATATATCCATTTTAATGAGCTGCTGGGCGAAATGTTTAGGCAGGCAAAACGGACTCTGAACTTGTTTCTGACGGAGCAGATTCTGCCCAGGTCTTGCCGCTCATCCTGCTGGCATCTGTTTGTTTTGAGAATGTTTCCATAAGAAATTACGAGCTACAAAGCCAAGCTGCTCCGTGCACTTCCTTGTCCCCAAGGCTTACTGATCCAAGCACAACTGGAATTAAAGGAAAATAACTGGCTCCTTCCAGCACGGCCTGTCCCCGGCTACTAAATGGGAGGGTGCGAAAGGCAACGTGTTGTGGATGACGCGGGTGTCGCAATGTCTGGCGCTGTATTTTTCTGCAACTACCTCCAAACTCCTCACGAGCATTTGTTTAACAGCCCCCGGGGTGGAGGAGCGAAAAAATCAGCACAAAAATAAAGTTTGCGGAATATTATTCTTAAATTGCAAAATCCCACTTGCAACCTGCAGCTGTGCGGCAACACTTCTTGTGCCGGAGCGGCGAGGAAGGCGGCAGAACCTCGTGACGCCGCAGCCGCTGCCCGCGGTCGCGCTCACTGCGTTTCCTGTTCGACTTCTCCCCTCACCCCCGCAGTATTTTTACCCAGCGACTGAAAAAAAGTGCCTAATAAATCTGATTCTGCAAACCTCAGAAGTTATTAGGTAGCCACCACTCTGCTGCGCTGCACCCCTGAAAGAGACAGGATTTGTGAAGCATTTTGAGCACGTTACCTCGCTGGCAGTCAGTGCACAGTCCTCTTCATACCGGCTGTTTTAAGTGATGCAGAGGTGCAGAGTTTCTCTGGAGAGATGCACGGACATTTGTTGGCCTGGGGATGAGCAGCTGCTTTCTAGTTTAGTATATCAGGAAGATCTTGGAAAATAAATTCTTGCCCGTGCTGGTGAACATCGCAGGACGCCGGCTTCTCTCCACAGCCGAGTGCGGAACCTCTGTCTAGCACAAGTGGGTCTGCAAAAAACCCCTGACCTTCAAATCCAGTCATCCCCAGAGGGCAGCCAGTGAAAACGATTTTTCCAGGTAGAAGTGGTGCTCTAATTACCTGTCCCACAAAGACGAGAATAGATTCCAACACACCAAAAGGCATTTTACTAAGGGAATACTTAAAATTAGCTGAGAATTAACTATAAGGCAATGATTCTGAAGTCCCAAAGAAGGAGAGGGATGAATTTAAGTCTGCCTTATCAGACCGACAATCTACACATCTTGTCCATTTTAGGTCTAAACTATCCAGGGTTTTGATAAAGACTTTGTAAGATTTTGCTGTACTTCTTCCCTACTTGGAGCTGACCCACAGGAACATTTATAGCAGCCTAGGACTAAAACCCGCTAAATTACAGGGTGGAGAAGTCATCGCATACAGTGAATTTGTGAAAACACGTCATTCCGCTGTTTTGGTGCTTAGTTACCTCTCTGTATAACTTAAAACTTTAAGAACAAGGGAGCCCTGCCTGGAATGGAAAGAGAGGGAAATGGCAACCAGAACCACTTGATCTAAAGTTATAATCACTCCATTTATTTTAAGGTTTTAACCTTTTGGATGTTGTTCTGGAGTTCCTAAGTGCACAGTGCTACATGGTTTATATTTTTCTTTCTGCTGAACTTCCCTATTTGGCAAATCAGAGGCATGTTAATTCCCACGATGCTGCTCGGTGTCAGCAACATCCCCGATTTCCACATTCGTGAGGAGCTCTGACATGATGCAGCTAAGCACAGAATATCCAAAATACCCTGTGGGTTTGCAGCTACATGTCAAATAGCATTTTTTTTTTTTTTTGCCATTCATCTGCAGTGGAGCTTTGTTGCTGCTCTAGAACTTGCAATTAGCAGTGAAACCTGCAGCACAACCTCACAGAGAGCTCCTTCTCTGGGGTAGAAAACAGATGCGCCAATACCTGCAACCTTGCTCTGTAGTTAAGTTTTAATCAGCTAAATACCAGAACTGCTGATCTTTCCTCTTCTAAGCAAAAGCAGCCATGGAGCTGTGACAGCAACGCGCAGGTTTTCACAGGGCTCCAGTCTCATGGGTGCTTCAGCTCCAGCCCATCTTTAAGTGCCACTTCCTTGCACTGGCAGACCTGAAAGCAGACGGTGAGGAAGACATTGGTTTGTCCACCTCTTGCTCCAGCAGCGGTTAACACCAGCTAACGATCCTCAACTGGATTTTATACATTGCTTTGCTGCTGCAAACACTTCCTCCAATCTAAGTGCTTTCAGAAAACAAAATTATAAAACCTTGATGAAGAATCATTAACTGGGGGGTTGACTAATGTTCAGGATCTTTGTTAAAAGAATGAAAAGCATGCTGATACGGGGTTAAAAAGGCAAAATGTTCTAGAAAATAAAACTCCAGCTTTCCTCAACCCGAAACAACTGAAACTGAGATTCCTATCGTGGATTTCCATGTTGTTCCTCTTAATTTCTCCTTCAGCAGGTCTGGTTATTTAGTAACTCAGACTATATGAGATATTTTCCCAGGTAATTTTATAGAGCCTAATTGCTGCTCTGTGTTTGTATAAGAACACAGACCTGTTGGACTCGGTGCCCTCTGAGCGAGTTCAAGAGGGAATTAATAACAACTTACTGCCACGTACTGCCTTTGAAACAGGCATCTCGGACAGGGGAAGGCTCCGGCCATGGGGAGCCAATAGAACTTTGTATATTTGGTCTTTGGCATTTTTTGGTCTTATTTGTGAGGACTTGGGGTGAAGCAGAGCCCCAGGGAACACGACTCCATGTTCGCGGTGTCCGTCTTGCCGCTGTGTCTGAGCTCATCCATTGGATGGGTAACAGCAGGGACTGGGGTGGTTTGGGCTCAGATGCCGGACGACGAATGGAAGCTGGGTCAACCCGGACGATCACTTCTGCTCGGGGTTGCGGAGACGGGGACGAGCCGGGACTCGGGCTGCCTCAGCTGCTCCTCCTGCAGTCGTGAGTCACTCCTCTCCGCGACGGTTTGTGAATCATTGTCACCGCAGAAGCCAGACTGCCTAAACACAACTGCAGCTGGAACCAGTTCCACGCAGCGTTTAGTCCGCAGAACCAAAGCAGGTTGATTGGGCCCTTTTCAGGCTACGTAACAACCCCCGGGTGTCCAAGGCACTCAATGGAAAAATGGTCCAGCAGCCCATTGAGGTGACGGGATCCGAAGATCCCTATATCAGTTGTTGCATCCAAGAGGGAGGCAGCTGCAAAGAGCCATGATGAAGAATTACCAGCAGATTACCACGTAAATAATAAATAGGCAGCCCCTTCCACCACGGAATCCATCCAAACCCTCCCCTCCACCTGGAAACAAGCTTTCTAAAGCAACACACAGTGCAGAACCGCCAGATCTTCTCTCTTTGCCCCGAATATCCCGGAGCTGCCGCTCTGCTACGGGACCAGCTTGGCCTCTGCTCCACACGTGAGGCTCCGTCATCACCATTGATCAACACCCGAGTCCCAAGCAGGGCCGGAGGAAGCGCTAACGCCCCAGGTACCGGGTGTTCCGGGAGTTAATGCGGAGACCTGCAGCAGGAAGAGGGTTTTCCCTTGCACCTCGTGCTTATCCCGACTCCCGGACAATGAAGGGGCTGCCGGCCGGGCCGGACTCTTGTCCGGGCTGCGAAACCGGCAGCACCTTCTCCCAGACACCTAATTCTTGTGCAAAGCGGAACGCGTCACGGGAATAAAATCCACACGCTCAGAGTCCTTNCCGGACTCTCGTCCGGACTGCGAAACCGGCAGCGCCTTCTCCCAGTAATGTGCCTTGTTCCAGCTTCGGGATACAGAAAACGGGATGGGGGGATTTAGACACCTAATTCTTGTGCAAAGCGGAACGCATCACGGGAATAAAATCCACACGCTCAGAGTCCTTGGAGGGGAACATTTTAAAGGAAATAAAAATAAACAACATAAAAACATAAAAGGTTGTGGCACTAGGAGGTAGTAATCAGGTTTGTTGTAGCCAGGTTTGATTAAAAAATAAATAAATAAAAGGTCATGTGAATTTTTTGGAAAGCCATGGTTTTCTTTGGCTCCATATCCACCTTTTTCTCCCCTTACTTTGTAAGGAATGCTAATCCCAAACTTGAAGCGGCATCAGGAAACCCTCCTCTGGAGCTCGCTCTCCATGCCGGATAATGGGATTCGCGCTGTGGGATCTGCCCCGTCCAGCTCTGCCTTGGTTTCTGGAAGGGGCCGGGTGTCTCCCGGGGTGTTTGAACCGTTTGGAACTGCCCGATCCAAGACCCCCGCGATGGGAAGGGGAATGCGCTCACTTCTTGCGTGGTTTAACTGCTGCTTTTAAGGAGAATTTTGAGGACCCTCCTACAAAGGAAGGATCCACATTTACTCCAGCGCAGTCGTAAGGAGATGGGGGCCATTCGGGGCATCCAACTTGTATCTCCTCCTGCAAGAGCCGAGTCCAGCTCAAGGCTTCGCGTTTTGGAGGCGCTTTGGGCTCTTTGCCGAGGGGAGGAGGATGCAGATGAACTTCTGCCAGGCCAGTGAGCAGCTCCCGTTTGCTTCCCTGCAGGTACCGCACAAAGCAGTTACTGTCATTTTATTCCGGTTTAAAAGTGATAGCAGCAATTCACTCCCATGTGGAAATTTGTAGTTACAGCTGCAAATGGCAGCACAGCCAGACCCAAACACACCTTGGGGCGGGGGGCAGATTAAAAGTTAGGAGTCCAGCATACAGAAAACTGCAACCTTGTCCTCTCGGGACCTCTTTATTTGACGTTTCATGTATTAAAAACGAGGCGATGGACGGGGATTAAACAACCGGGCGCGGGGCTCGAACCGGCGGCCCTCACGGGAACGCGGGCGGCAGCGCCGCGCTGCAGCCTCCGGCCGGAGCCACAGCCAATCAGCGCCCTCCCTTCCGCGCTCCTAACCAATGCCAGCCCCGCTCCCGCAATGCCGCCAGCCAATGAGCAGCGAGCGTCGCCAAGCGACCGTGCGGTTAACCGCAGAGGAGCCCCGTTGCCCTCGGGGGGCGTGGCCCGCTGTGGGGGGGGCGTTGCCATGGCGATGCGGGGAGGCTATATAAGGAGCGGCGGCGGCGCCGCTGCCATTTTGTGTGGCAGCGGCTGGAGAGCGGCCGGCGGGGGCGGCGGAGGGTTTCGGGGTTCGGACCAGAGCGGCCGGATGGTGAAATCCTCCCTGCAGCGGATACTCAACAGTCACTGCTTCGCCAGAGAGAAAGAGGGGAATAAAAGCACCGTCATGCCTTCCGTGCTGAGCCTCAGTACCGGGCAGAGCAGGTGAGCGGCCGCGGCCTCTCCCCTCGTTCCTCCCGATCCAGCCCCCCCGCCTTCTCCCAGGCGCCCGTTACCGCCCCGTCACGGGGGTGGGGGAGGGGTGCTCCGTGGCGGGTGGGGGAGGGGCAGCCCGCACCGCCCCCCCCGCGAGGGGAGGGGGAGGGAAAAACACAACAACACCTAAAAAGAGGAAAAAAAACGCATTTTTTTTCCAGTTTCCCCAACCTTTAATCCAGTGTAACCTCCCCCGCCCCGGTGCCCCGTGTAGGGGGGGAGGGGGCCGGGGCCTACGTGACGGGACTCCCTTCCCCCTCAGCCCCGCCGGGCGCCTCGTGCCACGTTATCCGCCCCCGTCGCGCGAGCCGCGGCCCGGAGCCTCGGGAAAGGCCGCTCCCGCCTCGGCCCTGCCTCCCGCGGGGGAGCCCGTGGGCTCCGAGGTGCCTCGAGACAAAAGGCAGGGCCTGCTGCTGCCGTGGCACCCGGCGGGGCCGCGGCCCTCATCCCCTTATGTAACCGTGGATGTTCTCGAAAACGAATCGAGGCTGCTGAGCCTAAAGTAGGAGTGCTAAGAGAGGCGTTAGCTTAAATTTCAACCGCAGGATTAAAACAATCCCCACAGATGCTGGGAAGAAAAAATCTGAATATCAGGGTGAGCCGTGTAGAGTGCTGAAGCTTAGGACACACATCTGCTCTCGTGTAAAGAAAGCGATGATCAGACCTGGTATGTGAGTTAAAACACTAGTTTCTCCTCGAGTTCTTTAGAAACCTTTTTTTTCCATACTTGATTGCTCTCTGAAGAACGTTCATCTTTTTCTTCCTCTGAAAGTAGTACACAAACCTCATATTCCCCATCTTAGTCATCTTGGACAATATTAATACTGCCCAGGTGAAAGGTAAACATCATAGAATATGATTTTTGCACTCCCTTATAACAATTTCTGTTGAAGAGTTTAGGGCAAGGTGCTTAAATATATTTATAAGAGCAGCCTGGAATACCAAGACGATCGATCGATCTTGGCTAAAATTCAAAGTTTTTAATGCTTCTATTAAGGGAAGCTCTTGCAAGGAGCTTAAAAATAATGGATTGAAGGTCCACTTAATTGAAATAAAGCAAATTCTTATTTTCCCTTTGGATCAATACAATTTTGTAGTTACTGCCCTTGCTGATCCTCTCCAGCGTATAGTAGATGGTCTGTGTGGCCATGCAGGTGCTTTTTAATATGGATGGTTCATCAGCTTTATGACCAATTAAAAATAAAAAAAACCCAGCATGAACTGTGCAAAATGGTGGATTATTTTGTACATGTTTATTCTCATTTGCAAATGGCTGCTGGCACTCACAGACAGGACGATTGTGAAAATTTCCCTAAGGGCCTCGATTGCTGCATCTGCTGAGATGACGCAACTGAAGAATAAGCCTGCAGGGTGAGAGATGGTGCAGAGGGAGGGGCCAGCAGCCTCGCGCCTGCTCCTAGCACAGGAGAAGGTTTATTTGCTTAAGCAGCCTTGCAGGCGAGCAAACTTAGCCTGCATGCAAGAACTGCCTCATTTTATGAGGATACCATCCTTAGCCTTCAGGACTGAATCCAGCAGAGTTGTGCAAAATCGCTCTGGAAGTAGAAAGAGTCACGTAGGTTTTCGAATACTCAGATGTAGTCTCGAATGACTTAAAATTGGCAGGCTTGCTTGTCGGAGCTTTGCATAGTGAAAGCAGTTGAGGTAGATTGACATCTCTGACTTTCATGTAATTTTCTGACCCCAAGCCAAGAGTGCTGATGCAAAGCTCTAATGTAATTATGGCTGCATATCAGGAGGAGGAATGATGCCTGGCTTGCCGGGCAGGTATATTCTTGATGATTATTACAAGGTCAAAGTCGGGGAGGAGAAGAAAATGGTATTTTGCATGTATAGCAAGCCAGTTCGGTTTATATCTTAATCAGATCAAGTTGATTGCTGCGTTGATCTAGAAGTGCATTTTAAATTCAGAATATTTTCCTGTCCAACTTCAGTTAAAACATATCAGTAGTGTTTTCTGAGGCCTGTGGATCTGGGCCTCAGATGTGGGCCATACCCTCATCTGGGTTGTACAGTGTGTGCTTGGCCTTGAAATTCCTTTGTCTTGAGGCTTGCCTAGGTTGTAGTGGGAGGAGTTCCACTGACCTGGGGGTTATTTTTTAAAAACTCCCATCCTGATCATAGTCTCAAATACAAAATTCACAAGGCTTTGCCTAACAAAACTACGTGTTGACTTCTGTATCTGCAATTCTTTTCTAGTTCCAGGGTTCCCTTCAATTGCTGTAGTAACCTGGGTCCGGGGCCTCGGTGGTGCTCCTGATGTCCCTCACCCACCCCTGAAGATCCCAGGTGGGCGAGGGAATAGTCAGAGGGATCACAATCTTTCAGCTAATTTATTTTATTCGGTGAGTAAAGCCATTTGCTGTGGTTTCTTGATTTTCTTGCCTCGATCCTACTAATGGAAGTTACCTTTCTTTTTACTGAATCACCAGTAACTTTGCATGTCTTATCACTGCAGGATAATCGGCTGAATGTAACAGAAGAACTAACATCTAATAACAGGACAAGAATTCTGAATGTCCAGTCAAGGCTTACAGATGCCAAACACATTAGTTGGAGAGCAGTGCTGAACAACAACAACCTCTACATAGAAATTCCCAGTGGTGCTCTGCCTGAAGGGAGCAAAGACAGGTAAGGAGAACCAAATGCCACAGGACACTTCTGGCCTCCCTCTGGAAGGTTCCTCAGTGCAGGGCAATGATGCTATAGGGTTGACTGCCTCAAAATACAACTGAAAAGTCTTTCTTTTGCTCTGAAAGTTTAAGCCTAATTATGGTGCTTGTAGCTTCTTAAGGTCAGCTGTAAATAAGTGATTTTATTTTGCCAGTTAGGAGCAACAAAAAGTCTGCTACAAGCTGTATCCTACATACTAAGAGTAGCTACTTACTATCTAGCAAAAATACCCATCTGTTGTTTGAGCTTTTCTTCAGAATAGCAGCTTGAGTGGAGCTGATGTCACTGAAATACTCTTTTTCAGTTGCAAAAAGCTTCTTTGGTTTGAAGACTTGGATTTCTGCTCTCCAAGTTATACCTAGGGCTCAGGGATGTTTCCTTGTGGGCAGGAATCTGCACCCCCAACCTGTTAACTTGTCCTTATAAATGCATTTGCTTATGAGGGCTTGGTAGGTATGTCTGGAGGACAAGTATTTGCTCATGTTAACTCTTTCATTGGTCTTGTAGTTTTGCAGTTCTTCTCGAGTTTGCTGAGGAACAGCTTCGAGTTGATCATGTCTTCATTTGTTTCCACAAAAACAGAGATGATAGAGGTAGGTGCCATTGACTCAAGAGTTACTCATGCACTATATGAAGTGTTTTTTTGCCGAACGCTCTGTTAGCGTTGCATGATATTAAGTGATTGAAATGCGTATTTTCTGCTTTCTTCTAGCTGCATTGCTCCGTACTTTCAGCTTTTTGGGCTTTGAGATTGTGAGACCAGGGCATCCCCTTGTCCCCAAGAGACCAGATGCTTGCTTCATGGCCTACACGTTTGAGAGAGACTCATCAGAAGAAGAATAGATTGCAATGTTTGCCTCTTAGAGCTTTCTTGTTGTCTATAAAGATGATTCTGTAGAAATTTTGTCAACATCTATTGCAGTATATATAACTTTGTATGAAATGTTGTGACCAACTGCTCTGGTGGTGAGATGTTGAAAATTTCAGACTCCACATCTTTTTCTGGATTTGTGCGCATGTTGTGGTTGTGCAAATAAATGCTCCCTCCAAATTAGCAGTATATTTCTTGAAGTTTAATATTGTGTTTGTGATACTGAAGTATTTGCTTTAATTCTAAATAAAAATTTATATTTTACTTTTTATTGCTGGTTTTAAGATGTTTAAGACTTGCACTCTAAAGAGATTTGGCTATGAAATTGCCCCAAGCGTGTGAATTAAAAATCTTAGGTATGGAAAGGCTTGTTTGGGTCACTCATTGCTTGACTAAACTTGTGGGGATCTGTCAAGATTGAAGTAATCTATCTTTTCTGTTAGAAACCTACTCTTAATGAAATAATTAGCAGGGGAAATGGATAACATGCTAATCAGGGGCAGATACAGTTGAAGCTGGCTCTCCTGGTGTATTAATGAACCTCCCTCTCATGAATATTTTATAAAATACTTCAGTGCATGTATTAGATACAGGAATCACAAATGAGGTGATCAGAAACATACAGCTGATGGGTAACATGACCTCAGGACACACCTAAGGGTCAATTAGCAGGTCTGGTTTCTGAGGTCACCTGGAGCACCGAAGTCCTGTGTTAGGGTGTGCAGAATTTCCTGACAAGCTGAGGTGGTGACAAACCCCTGAGCTCTGTATGGAGGAAGACCTGACACTTGTGTTAACCAAGCAGGGGTGAGGTCTGCGGAGGTGTCTGAGCAGAGGAGCTCTGAGGTGAAAGGGAAGGAGTGGGAGCTGCCCTGTGCACAAGTACTCTGAGCCAGTGTGTGAGATACTGACAAAAATGGGAAAGTGGTGCTTGTGGTTTGCCAAACTCTGCTAGGAAAGCCATGGTGTTAGTTCAGGTGGGCGGTCTGCGTAGTCCTGTTCTGCCTGTTGTGTTTGCCTTCAAGGGAAGGAGGGCAATGCTGGTTCAACAGGTAGGTTTTTGAAGAGGTTCTTCCTGGTTTGCCGAAGCCCCGTGCTCCAAGAACTGTATTTGAGGGTTTTCTCCCTCTTTGAAGGCTGGAAGCTTCATAGAAGCATCTTTTGAGTCCCTTAATTTGGCCTCGATGGAAGCTTGTAGCAGTTCAGCATGTGAGTCTGTTGGGTCTAACCTGAGTTCGAACTTTCTGTTTGAAACCCACCTTTGGCACATGGTCATCCTCAGAGTGGGACCTTCAGTGGCTGGACATCAAGCTAGAGCTTGGTTTGCAACTCCCTGTAATTGAGTCCCTTAGGGTTGCTTTTTGGGGTCCTTAGGCTGTCATGGCAGCTGCTTTTCCCTGAGCAATACAATGACATTGACTATACTTAGCCCATAATCCCTTAAAATCTGTTCCTAAAGAAGCGACGAACATCCATTAATGGCAGCCGTCCTCGCTGCTACCACGTGAGGAGCTCCGAGAAGCTTTAGAGGGTGCTACCTTTACCCAGGGGATGCATTAAATTAGCTCTGCAGCCTGAGGGCCATGTTCTTGACCCTTTAAAATGGATCCTGCTCTTTATCTGAGCCTTTCCCTACCAGGACAAGCCTTGCTCACCGGCCCTGCCCAGTGAGGGCCGCGCTCGTTCCTCGTGTCCCTGCGTACAGCACGTAGCACGGCGGGAGCCTGAGCCCTTGGCTACAGCACGATACCGTTAGCAAAAGCGGGCCTTTTGCCAAAGTGCTGTGGCTTCGCAGACGTGCTCTTCCTGTGCATCCGTGCTGCGGCCTGCTTCCTGCAGGGGTAAGTTAGGAGGCACAAGTTGTCCTGCTTTGGTCCCCTATAAGTTTTCTCTGCCCCTTGCTCTGTGGCCCATCTGGCAGGCGGAGGTTGTAGGACCTGTCTTGGGCAACGTAAACATACTCGAGTGTGAGGTGATCACCTAATGGTGATAGTCAAGTGAAAACCAGAAATAGAGATGGAGGCGGTGGCTCTCGGAGGTGGCGCAGGGTCTGTCTGGCCCGGTTCCAGGACACGCTGGGGCTGGAAGGAGCCTGCGGGCGCCAGCCTGCTCCTTGGCCCCAGCAGGAGCAGGTTTTCTCCGTGCTTCTCCGGGATCGGATGCCCGAACAAGCTGTCCCGGTGGAGCTGCTGCCCGTGCCAGGTGTTTTACTGCCATCTTGTAGCCACGCAGGATACTACAGGAGAGGCTGGTGGTGCTGCGGGCTGCGCCTTACCCAGGCTTCAGATATGGGTGCTGGTTTTGGGACCTTTTCCATCTCAAAGCCCATGTGTCTGCACACTGTTCTTGGGAACCTGCTTAGGTCAGGGTTTCTGTGGCAGGGGAACGTGCCTACAAACACGTCCCCCTTGTGCTTATCTGTCACCTTTCTTCTCTGAAACTCAGCTAGGGAAATCACGCTGGCACATGAGAAACCACTCGACTTTCTACGGTGCTGCAAACGTGACTGCTCTGAAGCTCTGCCCTCAGGGCCAGCCTTTTGG
>VWPW01029146.1:0-12906 GCA_013389825.1 Crypturellus undulatus
CAGCACATTAACTCCAACAGACCCAAGGTGATGGGTGAGAGGAGAATCCTGTGACAAGGCCCCAGAATGCAGCATGTTAATGACCCCAGAAATCAAAGAGAAGACAATTAAATTCATGGTGGGGATGAAGGGGTAAAACAGGGCAGGAAGGGGGAAAACAACGAAAAAGACTTTTTTGAATCTGACCACTACAAGGCTGATAGCGGATAACAATTTACATAATAATCTTGTTAACAAGAATGGGTGCCCAGGAATTGTACTCAGAGGCCATAATCTTAATTTAATGGGTTAAAAAAAAAAAAATCTAATACAATTCTCTCAGAATTTTTCAATTAAATTAATGTGATTGGCTTTAATGGATATCTTAAGTTGATAGTACGATTAACAGAAATACTGCATAAATTACACATATATTTTATAAAAAAATCTGGCATGCAGCCTTGTCATGCAGGGACCTTAGTCTAAACTCTGACAATGCAGTTATGATTGGATTTAAAAGAATTTCACTGCTTACAGATGAACCATCTCCTCTTGGGATTTTTATCTTTCTCACAGTCTTGGCTAGCAGCAAATGTGAACCCAAAAGAACAAGGAAGAGCTGAAGATCTGGCCTGTCACCTTTGTTTAGGGGACCAGGGCTGCACACAGGCCTTCAGAGCTACCCCAGCTCTCCCAATACGGCGTTGGCAGCAGCAACCCGCGGGGCAGTCACCCCTGTGCAGCTCCACGAGCCCAGCACGCTGCCAGGCAACACAGCGAGCAAGGACTTGGGTGACTTACTGTGCATGCAGCCCGAGCCCCGCGGAAGGAGGGCAGGAACGCGGCCACAGCATCCAGCTCACTCCTGCACAGGACGGTCCTGCTCAAACCTCAGGGGCTCTTCTCAGGTTGCATAGCCCAAAACAAGCCCTGAATGCACAGAAATAAGCCGTTAAGCCAATACGCCACCTACATTCATGTCACAAGTTGCCCTTCTCAGCGTCACTTATCTCCCTATTACCATCCACAACTCCACCTCATCCCGAGCAACAGCCGAGCAGCCCTGGTGAGGGCCCGTGTGGCCCAGCTGCACGTCCTGCGCTCAGCCCTCCTTGCCCTCCCCTCCTACTTCCAGGGGTTTCAAAAAGCAGCGGCAACTGTCCTGGTTGCAGACGTTGCCCGTGACTTCAGCCAGCGCCTCCTAACTCGGCACAGGGTTGTGGGGCTGGAAGCTGCCTCGGTGCTGCCCTGCACCACAGCTGCTCCCAGGGAGCCACGATGCATGTGGACGAGAGCATTGCTCCTGTGGCTTCGCGTGGCTCAACACCAAAATAATTACCAGGTGTTAGCACATATCCAGATTACAGATTTTAGAAATCAAGTACCAACAGGGAGGTAGGGGGAACTTCAGAGGAAGCTCAAAGTCTCGGTTGTTGCCATACAACCGCATTTAGAAGCTGGGCACAGCGCGCGCCAGATGAGGTCAGCAGATCTGTACCCGAAGTCGAATTTTTTTTAGATTATACCCACACAGCAAGCTGAATTTTATCTTAGAGATACCACACATACCTCCTCCAACACAATCCGCTCCAAGTTGTGTTCAACTGGCTTTATAAATACTTGAATGAGATGATCATACAAGTCAAGTAGACTCAAGATTTTTTTTTTCTCAGCTAAATTACTATATGTTCCTGTTGTCCTTTTGAGCAATCCCTAGACGTAATTTTTCAGCCGTTCTTTTCATGTCATTTTTAATTTCAGAAAACGCGAACTTTTCAATATTTTAGCACTCACAATTCTGGCTGAGGAAAGCAGGAACCGATATGCTCTGGACATCAGGACGTGGTTCCCTCAAGTGAAGCCTTCTGAAATGTCAGCATCCTGGACTAGAGTATTTGAGCCTTAAGGATTAGCTTTCTAATTTGTAAACCTTTTTCAACAACATTTTACTGATTTCATAGGCATGAAGTCCAATAAACTTTTCACAGAAGCGCTTGAGGATTGCTGGACAGCGGCTGTTGCAACGCTCGGTATGAGGTACCTCCTGTGCAAATCCTACCAGCAGCTCCACGCTGGGATATCTGGAAGAGCAGCTTCCAATCAAGAAAAACTCCTTGGCACTTGCTGCCTCAAGATGCGAGATAGTTAAAGTTAAGCAGAAGCCATATTGCTGTGTTTTCTCTTTCTTTCACAAAACACAAATAAAGTATCCTGTGGAAATATGTGAACTGCAGTGACAGGCATCTCTTGAATGCTTTTAATTGCTGCCAAAAATAGCCTGCAGCTTTCAAAGTTAATGCAGACAGAATTTCCATGGAAAGCATCAGCTCCATGCGAATAAGAGTCAGCTATTTCATCAGCTAAAATAAAAACAGCACTTAGGCACTGTGCACCTTCCCAAACCATCGTTTCACCCTATAGCACAAATGGACACTCTGAGCCCCCTGCTCCCAGCCCAGCAGTGCCCGCACTGGTGGCATCGCCGTGCGCTCCGGAGGCACAGGCCAGACCACAACACCCTCTGCCAGGCCTATGTGAATTGTCTCCTCATTACTGCTGCTGCAGAGGCCGCTAATTCCAGCCAGCAACTAGAATCTCATGTGCTAAATTGTGCCCGAAGCCAGCATGACCCCAACACGTCTAACGGATGCAGAACACCACACGCTCAGGGCTTCTAGAGGCATCTTTGATGAATGCCCAAGGGCTGGAGGATTTAGTGAGGAAAAGTTGATCACCTCTTCTAAACCAAATCCGTGAATGCTCTCCAGGCCACTGGATGGTCTGAGGTTCAGCATGGACCACAGGTCACGGCTTCAGCCAGAGACTTTGATCCGACTTGGCTCACGTCAGCAGTGTGAGCCCAGCAGAGCACAGAAAACAGGTTTCCTACCCACAAAACCGCATGATTACATTTTTCTTTCCCTCTCCACTTTGCGGGAAGAACAAAGAGCTCAAAGGACGCTTTTTCCTCAGTGTTTTCCCCTCCTTCTATGAAACGGAGAAAGGTTACCCAGGTACGCAGGGCACTCAAACAGAAAATTGTCACTCCACTTGAAGCAGCCCCGTGCCCTGACCCAGACCTGGGACCACAGGTGACTCCTCTGCCGGAGGCTGTTCTCGCTCAGGGATAATATTCCGGCACAGGGTCTGCTGGAAGCGTATGGACCTGAAGATCTGCCCTGACGGTTGGGCCCACCCACATTCTTGCCAAAGGGTTTGGTGCCCGTTAACAGGCATTTTCTGACGTTAAAAAAATATATATATATTGGCCAACTGTAGCCTCAACCCCTCAGTTCCCGAACACTGACAACTCCCACTAAAGCCAATGAATGCCCCGAATGCGCACGCTGCAGGATTGGGCTCCTTGTGGTTAAGTGTTACTATTTTTCCAGTTTGCTTTACTGAAGTTTTACTTCCCTGGTGTCCAGAACAAACACACACCAGAATGAAAAGAAGTCATTAATATGCCTAATGCTTTCCCCCTAAAACTACCATGATCTCATCACTTCCAAAACCCAAAGGAAATTAAAGCGCAGCTCAAGAGGATGGTGCTGAAGGATACAACTTAAAACCTACAAAAGCTGGGAAATTTCTGTGCAAAGGCTGCAAATCTGGACTTGGAGAGGAAAGCAGCTTACAATGAGCTGTAATAAAATTATTGCAGGCTGTAACCTGAAGAGCGAAAGCCTCCTGTTCAGCAAACAGGAAATCCCACCATTTATAGATGACCCTGTTACAAAGCAAATGTTTTGGAACAAATCGCCCATTTCACCCTGGTTTCTCCCCGGCGCTGTCCCCTGTGACACAAGGGCCAGAGCAGCCCCGTCTGGCTGCCGCTGGTAGTGGCACTGCGCTGGCTACACCCACAGCACCAAGGACCAGAAAACCTGGTTTTAATAATACAATAATATTATAATAAATACTAATAAAACATATTACTACAAAACTTGCCTGGTTTTATCACCACTGACCATTGTACCCGGGGAACAGTTACTCATTTTCCATTGTCAGAAGGGAGCCGAGAGGACCTGGTGTTTCGGTGCACGACACCAATCGATCCCGAACGTTGCCCGTTCCTTGTGCTCACAGCAAAGGTCCTGCACCAAGAGGGGAACAACCTCAGCAGCTGTCTGCTTCACTCCTGCTCATCACGTTTGAGAGTCAGAGGGACCGGCAAGGCCGCAGATGCAAAATGAAAATGGAAAACTCTCCTCAGAGTAACCGAGGAGATGGTCAGCAAGGAGNCATTGTACCTGGGCAACAGTTACTCGTTTTCCATTGTCAAAAGGGAGTGGAGAGGAGTTGGTGTTTCGGTGCGCGACACCGATCGATCCCGAACGTCGCCTGTTCCTTGTGCTCACAGCAAAGGCCGCTGCACCAGGAAGGGAACAACCTCAGCAGCTGCCTGCTTCTCTTCTGCTCATCACATTTGAGAATCAGCGGGACCGGCAACGCCGCAGATGCAAAATGAAAATGGAAAACTCTCCTCAGAGTAACCGAGGAGATGGTCAGCAAGGAGAAAGGCAGCAGGGTGCCCCTCTCACTCCAACCACAAGTCCATCTGCCCACTCTTTCCCACACGGTGCTCCTCCGGGGACAGGTCAGGAAATGCCGGTGGGAGCAGGAAGCTCAACCGCTGCGTCCTCAGGAAGCCACCCTGAGGCCCACGCTGTGCACCGGGCTGCACCGGGCAGCCGAGGAGCGTGGCCCACCCGGGCCAGGCTGAGCTTCCCTGCCTGGCACGGCCGCGGCGACCGCTCCGACAGCGCAGCTTGCCCGGGCTGTCCTGCCTCCCCAGGGACCAGGAGAGACAGCAGGGCCAGCTCTGCCCACCTGCACCAAAGCTCCCAAGAGAGTGAACTCCCTGTTCAGCAGGACCATGTTCTGGTGACATGGAAACCCTCTATCCGGNCTTCAGCAGGACCTAGGAGTGTAACTCTGGTGACATGGAAACCCTCTATCCGGGAGATTCTTTTCTACTGCTTTTCTTCCTTCATTCTAGCCCAGGACAGTTTAAAGAAGGAGAAAAAAAAAAAAAATTAAAAAAAAGATTAAAAAAAATCATTTCTGACGAAAAATCTAATTCCAAACCACCTCTTTTCTCAGCAGCTATCAAATTGTCTGGATTTCTATTTATTAAAAAACCAAACAAGACAATCTATTCAATATGCTCTGCAGCACCAAGGGCCTCCCCAGGAGGGGAGCGCAGGGGGGTTGGCCAAGGCAGGAGCGAAGGACAGCAGGACAGCAGAAGGAGCCTCCACTGAGGGGATGGCAGAGCAGCCCCAGGTGCCCTCAGCAATGTAACTGCGGCTGTCCCTAGGGGCTTGCTTTTGTCTTGTGGCTTTTTACAACCCTTTTCCAGAGTCAACAATTTGCCTGAATCACTTCTTATTCATTTCATCCTCATGACTTCTGAAGGGATCTAATGAGCTGCTTTGAAGGTTGCCTCAAAACAAAACAGAACACCCAGCTACCCAGAGATGACACTGAATCTTTCTTCAGAAAATATATTCCCTAGAATTACAGCTCAGCTTTGTTTTAATACTATACGATCTTTAGATTAATGGGCTTTGTCCTTACTTTTCTCAAGTGTCTTGGGAACCAGAAAGCAAAACAGGGTACCAGCTCACGCAGGCCTGTTTGCTAGAGACAGAACAAGAGTCAGGCTTGTAATCTGGAATTGGAGGAAAGCACCTCGTTCCTGCTGGTTTTGTGCCACCTGACATGTTAGCCCAGGTAGTTCCTGGAACACTGCAGACAGGATCTTGTGAAACTTGTAGCTCTGGAGACAAATCCAGAGTCCTGCTTTCTTCCAGGCGAAAGTTTTAGATTCACAGGAGTTTAGGTGCCGAATCTCGCCTCACATCTCCCTCTGCCAAGCTCATGCATAGCCATAAAGCTACAGAGCAGCCAATTAAAAACATTACTTTATTGCCTGCCTCTTTAATAGCCCTCCACAAAAACACGTATTTTTGATAAAACTTTCTAAAAGGAAGTCAAAGTGAAAGATCTCGGAGATGCAGCCAGTTCCTGCTGAGGCAGCAACTTAGGGCATCAGTTCCATTTTAAGAAAACTATTTTCTTTTCAAACAGCTGCATGAACACTTTGTTACATGTAACCATTTGAACTGTCTTTGATGGACCCAAGTGGGTCCATAGCTCTTTCTGGAAGGAGCCTGCAGCTTCAGACACTTTATTCAATCATCTCTATGAAGAGTGATAATGTCCATGTGGGGAGGCTGGAATTGCCGCCACCCGAACATGCATGGCTGGGGCAGGCTTCCCAAGGAGCTCAGCACCCACATATGTACACTCATAAGAGCCATCAGCACTAGATTATTAATTTAAACATGATTTAGGCTATAAAACTGAGGCTTCTACCTTTACTTCTACACAGCAACAGTGTGAAAGGGTCCCTCCTTGCAAGCACACCCCTTCTGTGCCACAAGCACAGCATTTAGATAGCTGGGTTGTTGCTGTTTGGAAAGATTTTCCTGATGAACCAGCACAATATTCTAGACCATCTGTACCTGTGAAGTACAAACGCTCCATTCCCAGGTGGAAAAGTCAGGGATTCAGAATGATCAGCTGCAACAGCTACTCACTTGCAAGTTTCTCTCCACAGCTGTCAGCTCTGAAAAACCTGTACCGCACCAGCCAGAAACCTTACTGCAAATAAAGTTTATTTTAGGGTAGATGGACCATGTTACTGAAAGATGGACTAGGGACAAATGAACTCTCCCCTCAAATTAATTGTTTGCAAATGTGCAGATTTAAGCCCCTCTAACAGCACATTCACACCTGCAAGGAGCACTTTGGGGAGAGAAGAGTTCTTTCCTCTTTAATGCCTTCCTTGTTTTTCAAGCTAAGTATATACTAATTCATTATTCTGATGTTGATAAGCAGGAAATCAAACTACTGCTTTACTTATGTGCTTTAGATGGCTAATCTCGCTCTAGGAGCCTGCTAAAAAAGCAGCTATTTTATTTTCACAGCTGCAAGGACCTGTTGCAAGGAAGACACACATACACTGAGCTCTCTAGAGAGTTGTGCTACTATTTAACCTTAAATTAGAAGAAAAATTTTTAACAAGTATTTCTGAAGTGAAAACACACACATGTCCTTTATGTGCTCAAAATGCAACAACTGATAAACACTCACCACACTGTAAAGTGGCATCAGCTCCCTGGACAACACTGCACTACTGCTGGGAAACCACCTAAGACGACGCTGCCCCGGGGCAGGGATAGAGTCCCACGCTCGCTTAAATCCGAGGCAGATGACTGGGGTTGGCGGCAAATGCGATCTGCTAACAGCAGGGTAATCTATTTTGCTATGGAAAGACTGGAGAGCAGGTCTTAGGTCCAAAAACCTAAAGGAAATAGACACTTCAGTGGAGGTACCTGAGCAATAATAACTGGGAACTTAGGAAGCTCGTGGTATTGAGGGAATCAGTCAGAGGTGAGACACGAACACTCATGAGCCAACTGGGGTCAGAAAACTATTTGTTGATCTTAGCCCTGGACACAGCAGGTACCCTGTCTCGGAATCTTAAAAAACAGAGTCTTGTAGAAATCTGCCTATTAAGAAGACCTATTTAACTGCATTTTTACCTCTTTACAGCATTACCAATGACGACTACGCAGTTCAGTAGCTCTGCTGCCACTTCACAAAGTCAATAAAATAGTAAAAAAGCTTTGATTAACCTTTGGTTTATTTTGCTAGCAGAAAATCTTAGTCTTCAACCATTTTCTCTTGTAAAAGGTAAAATCAAAACAGGCTTAGAGCCCTTAAAGACGTGTCAATAAGGCAAGAATCCTGCATCAGAAGGGAGCAAACCTGGCTCAGTGTGAAGTCCTTTGAACTCCTCCTGTAGGTTGGGAATCTGGCCAAGGAGACCCAGCACAGAGGGCTTCCCGCTGGGATCCCGGTGTCAGTCACAGGAGGCTTCTGACCCCTTAGGAGAGACTCCTGAAGGTTCCAAAGCTCCTGCTTGAGGTCTCTCAAGCTTCCCCTCTGGGCAGAACTTCATTCGGAGCCGGCTTCTCCCCTGCCTCTCCTGCAGGCCAGGCTGCGCCGAGATCCCCACATCTGTCTGTACCGAACAGGGACAGGGAACCAAAACCAGCCGCTCCAGCTTTGCAGCGTCCAGGGAAACTGGACGCTGGACTGCTGGGAGAGCAGTTTTGTCAAATGCTGCCAACATCCTACAAGAAATGTTTATTCTGGTTTAGTGAATGCAGACTGCGAGCATGCAGCAAACCAAGGCTGAGCAAGGATGCAGCCTTCTCAAGCTGAAACTGAATACTGCACTGTGAATACCTCAGTAGAAGCAGTTTCAGTTCCACTCGGATTGAACTAACCCCATTTTTTCCTCTGGAGGAGGCCGCTGTATCTAGGCTGGAAAAGTGCAAGGTGACAAGGTGGGTCGGTAAAAAATGCTCCGAGCAGTTTGGAAGCAACCACAGGACACTGGATGGTGTGGGAGGAAAATATCAGTTAGGTCCCCCCGAAAACTCTCACGCTCTGCTTAAAAGAAGCAGTTTATAAACTGTACATGAACCTCTTATCTGGTAAATCTCAAAATCTATGAACTGGTTGGAAGACAGCAGTGCAGAGTAGGAAGACACCATAAATCATCCAGAAGTGGATATGCAGACCCTGAACCCATCCTTGCTTGCATCATTCCTTGCTGGGCAGAGCAAAGACAAGTTTTTCTGACAAGTGAGTAGTGCTTTTTTTGCTGTTCTTTAACTTCTACCCAGGCAATCGCTGCTTTATGTGCTGTATCATCTTAGTATCAGAGCAGGGGAGTTGCCAGAGAAGGGGGCAGAGACAGGACGCTGCCAGCGCTGAGCCCACGCAGGGCTGCAGGTATGAACACTACAGGCTGCTCAGCTGAGCTGCGGGGAGGCAGCCACAAACCGCCCACGAGGGATTCACCACGAGGGCTCACGAGGCAAGTTCAGAGTCACTGCGTTATCTGGAGACATCCTGAGCAGCTAAAAATATAGAGCAGTCGTTACAGAAATGGAAATATCTTCCTCTTTCCAATGCAAAAAGACAGGGGGAGAAAAAGAAAGGGCATCATGTCAAACCACGTGGCTCAGGAAGCCCGTCCGACGGCGCAAACCTGCACTGCCGCCCGGGACAGCAGGTTCCTGACACCTGAGCCAGCTCCAGGCGCCAGCAGGCTGCAGCCAGGGGCCTGCTCACATCACCCGGTCCCAGCACCCTCAATAACCTGACTCTGCTGGAGCAGATCCAGCGCTCACGCAGCAGCTACTAAAGCTAAATTTTCATTAAGAGAATTTCCGCCTTCCTCTGTGCCTGCATCCCAATGTCCTATGTGAACAGAATCTGAGCTTTAGCATAAGAACTGACTGCAGAAGGATATCCCCATTTTCTCCGGCGTGATGGATGCAAGAGCCTCGCACGGAGGGGACAAGAACCTGGGATCACGAGAGCTGGATCCTGCTCCGCGACCCTAAGCTCCCACCACAGGCTGCCCGGGTGTTGCTCAGACCCCTTTGCTGCCCCTGCTTGCAGGGGGCCCTGGTCTCCCTTTCACGTTCCCTTCTGAGTCTGCAAAATTGCAGATGAGGAAAATATTTTTACCTGTAAATGAAGTGAAGCTGGTCCACAGTCACGGAGACAAACCTTGTAATGCTAAACATCTATCAAGATAGAGATAACTACAGGAACATCACTATTTTCAGAAGAGAAGTACACATTAGGAGGAATATTCAAACACTGCTAACAACAGAAAGGTGGAAGTGGAATCAGCTGATATTAATTATAAATGTTTAAGTTACCAGGTGTGTCATATGCTCTTCAGAAAGGCATTTCTAATTCTCCCTGATTAAACAGTAGCTGCTTTTTAAGTCTCCCACAGAAGGGGAAGTTGCCCCAAGGGATCTTTTTCTATAGTTGCCCAATATAGTACTTAAATCACTTTGGAAATGTGGGCTTCAGAAGAACCAGCTTGTTTTGTAGTGCCTAAGGTAGAGATAATGGAGTGAGTAAGGAGAGGTGTCACAGGTGGCATTTCATATTCCATGTGTACAAATATCTTGGAATGATATTGTAAGAAAAGAACCTGCTGAAGCCTAATGAGCAAGTGAGATGATTGTTTAAGTTCAGATGGAATTCTATGCAGAATTTAGAATGAGGTAGGATGAAAACACTGAGTAACTCAGCTACAACTGCAGCCAAGCAAGCAGAGTTAGTAATCGCAGCGAGTGCGGGAGCGTGACACTAGGGCTACCGCAGAGATGAACCGGTCTCCGAAGCGGCAACACAGGATGGGGCTCGCGCTGTCTGCCCTGTCCTGGAAACAGGCACAGAGCAGGTTGTGGTGCCAAGAGGAGCTGCTGCCGCAGCTGGAACGTGACCTTCGGCAAATCACTCAGCCTTTCCGTTTATCAGCTTATACCATGAGGATGACGCGTACCTCAAAAGGTGTTTAAAGAATTAATTCCTTAATGTTTGCAAAATGATTTGAGGTTCTGCAGCAAAGGGTGCTGCGGAAGGTCGGAATCCTGCTGGCTGTGGTGGCTGGAGAAGGGAAGCCCTGCAGCAAGGCGCTGCCAGGCACCACCACGCAGCTGGTTACCTCGAGGGCTCTGAGCCGCAGAACGAAGCCACGAGCGTGCAAAGCACTAGCCTCGCCATGAAAACGACCCTGGAAACACTCTGCGGTTTTCACTACCGTAAAGCTATGGAGCACCACATACATTTCCAGTAGAGAAACAACACTTAATCCCCAGATGGGCAGCAGGCACCACCACCAACCTGCCAGGCTCAAAAAGGAGGCAGAAGATGTTCTCACAGAGCAGAAGGGCCATGGCAGCCAGGGCTAGGGGTGGATGCAGAATGCGAAGCCTTCAGGTCTTTACCGAGCAAGAGCAGGATGCCTGAGCAGAGGAAACCTGGGCAGCACCTAACAAAAGGTGAGAGGCCTGCATTTTCAGAAGCAATAAATACAAGGATAATCCAAACTGACAATCTGAATATGCATCTATCTCCCTGCTTTCTCCCTCTGTCCTTCCCCATTTCCTTGGGGAAGATTTCAGTTCTTGTTCACCTCTGTTGTGATTCCCTTGAAGTCTCAGCTGTTCCAGGGAAAGTAAATAGGGTTTAAAATTAATTATCAATTAAAATGAGGTTAATCAGCACCAGGCTTGTCATCTATTATCCTTGTAAGTGAGACAATCCCATCCTCCTGCAAAACCCCTACGAGGAACAAGGCCAGTAAGACTCAGCAACAAAGCCTGTTCCCTCCTGACCTTTGCTATGTTTAGGAACAACGGCTAAAATAAGCTCTAATCCTCAGCCTGGCCAAACACTGTCGAGAACAGCTATGTTTAACCCTTCTGCTACTCTGTATGTGAAGCGTCTGCACAGCAGAATGTGTTTATTGTTCTATATGACTTGCTGTTATATTACAACATATTCACGGGACATGGATTTTTAATGTCTCAGAAGAAAAGCCACTAGCTTCTCCACAGCCATTAGACACTGCAGCAGAGTATTCCATACTCTGGATTTGAGGGATGTGGGCTCTCTGTTTCAAATGCCATCACATGGAGTGATGATTTATCCACTGATAAGATGACTACACCTGCAACTTGCTTGAGACCTACAGCGTCCGAATACACCTACCTGCAATCTGGAAGTATTAGGGAAGGATGAGAGCTGACCACTGACACAGCCTATGAAATACAACACTTTCCAGCCATACAGCATGTATGCGGCATGCCTGAGCGCTGTCTGTGAAAGTGATTTGTTTATAACCAAGAAATCTTTTAAGAAACTACCTATCTTTCATCTGTGTCCATATCTGCAAAATGGGAAAGAATAATAAAAAAATCTTTTTTTTTTCTGAGCTCATGGAGCTTTGAGAAAGCTCACGCAGCCCTGCGCCCTCCTGGTCACGCAGCACCACAGCGACGGGGGGCTGGCAGGCAGCAACCCAAATCCTGCTGGCTTGGGAAGACAAGAAGAGCACTCAGGACCTATCTGCATTCTTAAAATCTCCCCAAATCAGTCCTGGACCTTGCACCTTTCACAGTGCATTAGAAGAGAATACGGATTTTTCTGGACCTGCTCAGTGCCTGTTTTTCCTGACACCCAGGCCCCGGCAGACAGAATGGAAAGCCACACGTGCCCTTTCTTTAATATCTGTTTGTCCTCTATTTTAATATGTTTTATTCAATTTGAAAGAATTCAGTAGGGAGTGTGTGTGCATGCACTAAATTTCACTCTCAAAATATGTACTTTTTTCAAATAAACCACAAAAACAGTTTGTTCCAATCTGCAAGTTGTCAAGGGGGAAGCTCAGCTGTTACTGCCCTAATGGGCTTTATGCAAAGAGCTTCCTGCCAAGAACTTCCACGAGCTCCAGCTCTTCCTTTTGCTGGCGCTTGGAGAAGGCCTTGAAACAACGGGGTTGATCCCTACAATGTAGGGACACCACGCCAGAGGACTTGGGCACCAATAGGCTGCAAGGCTGGAAAACCTTAATGTTCAGCTATGCACAAGGAAGACCTGGCCCCTATTAGGGTGTAGGAGACGCTAGGAGAAGCCCTGAGCGACAGAGGTTAATGTGTCCCGAGAGGTTACACCTCAGAGCGCAGCAAGTTCTCTGGGGTCCCTTACTCAAGTCCTTCAGCCCTGACAGAAGGAATGAGGAGGAGGAGCAGAAAGCTGTTTGCTCTGAGGACTCCTGTGAAAACACTGCTGAGACCTCTGGTGTGACATTACTAGCCACATGACTATTGCAAAATAGCTAAATTTTGTTAAAAGAAAATTTTTACTTGAGAGAAGCTGTGGTATAATTACCGAAAGTGGTAGGAAAGGAAAGCATTAGACTCTGCAGGGATTTACTAGACTTCACAGGGATTCAGAGCAAAGAAGTTCTCT
>VWPW01029203.1:10124-20298 GCA_013389825.1 Crypturellus undulatus
CCCGGGGGGACCGGAGCGCCGGGGCGGGGGGCACCAGGGCGGGGTGGAGGGAGGCCCGGGCTGGGGTCTGCCGCGGTCCGGACAGGGTGTCCGCTCGAGCCAGCTGCCCCGCAGGCTCCTGGGTGGAGCTGCACGGCGCGGGGGGCCCCGGGCCCTGGCGTTTCTCGTCGCGCCCCGCTGAGGTGGAGCAGATGCTGCTGGAGGCGCAGCTGGACGTGGAGCCCCACAGGTGAGGCCGCCTGGAGCGCGCCACGGCCGGGGGACGCCGCAGCCCCATGACACTGCCTTGGCCTCCGCAGCGCCTTGCCCGTGACGAGCCCCCCGGTCCACGATGACACCGGCACTGCCCCGCCGGGCCAGCGGCTCCGGCCCTGCGGGCAGCACCAGCCCATCCAGCGCCACCACCGGCCGCCCCTGCAGCAGGAGCTGCGCCTGTCACACCAGGACCCTCCCCCCACGCAGTGGGTCCTGCCTGAGCACAGGGGCTGCCTGCCCCCCTCCCTCGCCTGGGCCGGTGCCCGCCTGCCGCCCACGTAAGGCCCGTGTCCCCCCCGCTGTGCCGTGTCCCCCTGCGCCACCTCACATGCTGCCCCGCAGGCTGCTGCCCTGCTCCCCGCCACCGCCGCTCTGGAGCCTGCCTGGCGGTGCCGTGGCCGGGAAGAAGCGGCTCTTCAGCTCGGAGCTGCTGCTGCTCTTTGTGCCCTCGCTGCTGCTCAGCCACCTACTCACGCTGGGGCTGGGGTGAGTGCGGGGCCGGCAGAAGCTCCGGCCCGCACGGGACTCCATGGCCCTGACTGGACGCTTCCTTCAGCCTCGCCCCAGCTCAGAGCAACCCCTTTCCACCTCTCTCCCGCCAGGATCTACATTGGGAAGCGGCTGGCGGCCTCCTCGGCAAACCCGCTGTGAGGAGCAGGCAAAGCACGACAGCTGCTCCTGCGTGCGGAGGGGCTGGTCTGCTCCGGGCACTGGTGCTTGTGGCCTGAGGGGCCTCGTTCCCTCCCTACCTGCGGCCAGCGAGCAGGGCTCATCCCTGCAGCGGGGCCTGGCGCGGCCCGCGCTCCCCGGCCTGGCTGCGGGCGCTGCGGCCACGCGTCAATAAAGGGTGGCCACTGCTCCGAGCAGAGCACGTGTCTGCGGGGAGCAGCTCTGGGCTCAAGCACTGCTTTGCACAGAGCCCGTGCGCGGGGGTGACAGCCCCACAGCGGCAGCTGGGCTAGAGCTTTATTGCGAGGCCGCGGAGGCACCGAGCGACGCAGTGGCAGCAGCTGTAGGGCAGCATTAGCTGGGGCAGGTGCCTCCTGGAGCCCTCCTGCCCCTGTCCTCAGCGGGCTGGGAAGGAGGCCTCTTTCCCTGCTGTGACTGCAGCCCCCGAGGGATGGGAACACGGTGCCGCTTGGGCATGGGATTGGGGACACTGGGAGCCAGTTGGGGGTGTGGGGAGCTGGTCGGGGGTGTGGAGAGCCTGGTGCGGGCGCTGTGGCTGCAGTAGCAGGGGGTCTTATCCAGCGGGAAGGCCACAGTCGCCCTGACGGCGGTCTCAGAGCTGCGGCATCCGCTTGGACTTGGGTGGCGGCGGCGGCGGCAGCTTCAGCCCCTTGTTCCCATTCGATGTGGGCGATGTGGGCGCCTGAGGGCCGGGAGGCAGCTCAGTGAGTGGGGAGGCAGCCCATTGGGGAGGCAGCCCAGTGCGAGCGGGGCTGGGGTACCTTGATGCCGCTCGCCGTGTCACCTGGCTCCAGAAAGGTCTCATACACGGCAGGGTTGATCCTTCGCGGCAGTGGCAACGCTTTGCTGGCGCTCTTCACGCGGCCCCCAAAGCCAGTGGGCGACAGGGACTGCCCTGGGGGGGACACAGGGTCAGCAGGCGCCTGTCCCAGCCCCACGGTGGAGTGAGGGGAGCGCAGGGCCCCCCGCAGCAGCCGACCCCAGGAGTGCAGCTGCCTGAGGTGGGGGTGTGCATGGGAGGAGCCGGCTCTGATGCTGGTGCAGAGCAGTGGCACCTTCCGAAGGGGCGGAAGCGCTGCGGGGCTGGGGGGGCTGTGCTACCTGCAGTGCCAGGCTGTGCGCTGGCAGCCTCCCTGCTTGCCGTGGGCCTCCCCTCGAGGCCACCCGCGGTGCTGTCGCTCATGTTGCGGGAGAGTCTCTGCCTCTCGTCCTGCAGCAGGAGGCAGCTCAGCACCACGGCCAGGGCGGCACAGGGCCCTGCACCCCTGGCCATGGTGGCACCTTGGGCTCCAGGGGCTCCGAGATGGACTGGCGCTGCTCCTGCCGCCGCTGCCCAAAGAAGGTGCTCGAGCGGTTCTCCTTGCGCTCACTGCGGCGCTCTTCGCCCTCGGGGCCACACGTGACGGGCCTAGGGGTCGGGGTGGCCTCCGCGCTGCGGGTGCCAGCGCAGCATGAGCTGGGTGAGGGCGGGACCATCCCTGCCGGGCACGGCCGTGCTGGGGCTGCCGTGATGCGCGGGGCTTGGCGCAAGACGGGGCCACTCTGCCCCGCGGCACTTGCCTGTCGGTGGCGCGGCTCAGCCGCTCCCACTCTGGGGCCCAGGCCACGGACCGGGGTCGTCCTCCTCGACGGTCCTCGAGGGAGATCTGGGAGGAGCCGGGAGCCGTCCCAGAACCATCCTGGTTGTGGGGACCATGCAGCGTCTCGCGTTCCCCCGCGGCCAGGCCCTGCAGCGAGACCCGCACTCACCATCTCCCGCACGCCGTACTGGCTCTCCACCTTGGTGCGCAGCTGATCGAAGCACTGCTCCATGCGCTCGTGGAAGGGCCGCAGCTCTTCCGGCACCTTCCGCCCGTGGATGCGGATGCCCTCAGCCAGCAACGGCGTCTGCAGGGAGGACACGGTTGCGGTGGCTCCATGCCGGGTACACCGGTGTCCGGGAGCCGCGGCCCCACCTGCCAGGCGATGAGGTCCTTCAGCCTCTCCACGCTGGCCTGGTCCTCAGGGTGCTCCTGCAGGTAGGATGCCTGGAAGAACGCCTGTGCCCCAGCGGCTCAGCGCCACAGTACGGCCACGCGCTGCCCATGTGTCCGCCCATGTGTCCCCATCCTCACCGTCTCGTACTTGGCGAAGCCGCCCATGACGGCGGGGTCCACGATGCCGTTGAGCAGCATGGAGAGCGGGTTGACCGGGAGGCTGGGATCATTCTGGTGCCGGTTGATCTCGCTCAGTATCTTCTCGTTGGTTCGCGTCATGGTCTCAATGGCGTTTTCCAGGGGGCTGATGATGGTCTGCACAGGGAGTGCAGGATGGGGCTGTGAGAGGCCGCCGGTGCCTTGACAGCCAGCCTAGCAGCAGGGACAGAGCTGCGGTGCCAGGCGCCCATGCAGCCGCCTGCTCACCGTGGCCGTGGAGGTGACGGCAAACCAGCGCAGGATGCCGGGCAGCGGGTACGCCGTGGTGAACGTGGTGCGCTCGATCCACATGGTCTGCAGGAGGGCGGCAGTGGTCCGTGCGGCGGCCCAATGGCCCCCATGCGCCGCCTCCTTACCGCCCTTGCCCAGGATGCGGCAGCGCCTGTCCCGGGGCAGCTCCCACCACGAGGCTTCCCCAGCCCTGCTCGGGGCTCCTGCTGCCCCCGACCGCCCCGTGGTGCAGAGCTCCCACCTGCCCATGGCACAGGCTGGGTCCCCCCAGCCCCTGCCCGCCCCCATGATGGCCCCCCAAGTCCCATCCAGGGTCCCGGCAGCAATGCTCACGGCAAACTCGTTGTCAGGATCCTTGGGGCCCTTCTGGAAGGGCCGTGAGTAGCTGAAGCTCTGGACGTGGTTGGCCTTGTAGAAGCTGCCGGAAGGGGAGCGTTGAGAGTGCCCTGCAGTGGGGACATCCTGGCGGGAGGTGCCCGCCCCAGCGTGGCACCCACATAGGGACTCACTTGGTGATCTGCTCTGGGATGCTCCTGTCCTTGAACCGCACCTTGGCTTCCTCCACCGGCTGCACCGTGAAGCACTGGATGTCTGCGGGAGTGAAGGAGCCACAGGGAGACGCAGGGATGGGGATGGCGACAGGGACCATGCAGAGACACAGATGGGGATGGGCACCATACAGGGATGGGGATGCAGACAGGGATGGGGACGCAGGCAAGGATGGGGACCACACAGGGATGGGGATGCAGGCAGCGATGGGACCACATGAGGAGAGTGCCAGGGAGCTGAGAGGCGATAGCCCTCCCTTCCGTCCGAGAGGATACACTGCCCCAGCGAGGTGGTGATGTCCTGCCCGGGAGGTGATGTGCTCTTCAGCTTCTCCGCGTTGGGGAAGGGGCTGAGCAGCTGCATCTCAAAGTCCTCCCGGCGCTCGTACTCCTTGCCTCGGTAGATGAAGACCTTGTTCTGCGGGGAGGGTGGTCACGGTTGCCCCATGCTGGCTCTGGCAGCACCACCACAGGGGACACCCTGTCCCACACAAACCCTGAGCCCCTTCGCTGGTGCAGGAGAGGAGGAAGCAGCCGGGGGCAGCACCTGCCCGGCTCCTCCCATGCCCGTATCACGACAGGGACTCAAACAGGGCACAAGGCTCCTGTGAGAGCCCTGCAGGTGCCTGGGTGCCAAGAGCGCAGCGTTGGCACCGCTGCACCGGGATGAGGCAGTTGCATGGGATGAGGTGGCCGTGCTGCGCCCCGCTCTGCAACCTCCTGCCTAGGGACCGTCACCACTCTGGAGCGCAGCTGACATCTCCCTGCTGCCGCTCACCCGCAGGAAGGTGGGGAAGCCCTGTCCGTAGTAGCCTACAGCGAAGTAGTCGGGGCTGGGCCGCAGCACCTTGAGGATCTTCTCATAGAACTTCGCTTCCCGCTGCTGCAGGGGACACAGGGGGCTGCAGCGCTGTGGGACAGGCTCCGTCCTGCCACCCACAGCCGCTGCCTGCCCGGCTGCCCTGCCCAGCCCTGCAGCTCACCAGGATGTCGCTCAGCATCTCGTAGTCAAAGATCTCGCTCTCGTACTGCTCTGCCAGCTCCTTGCAGATGTGGATGGCCTCCTCCCACATCTGCAAAACCCAGCGCAGGGCCAGGGCCTGGCTCTCACCACGGCTGCCGCGGCTGAGCCAGGGCAGGGAGGGAGCAGAGGCTGCTCCCGGGTGAAACCAACTGCTTCTGTGGGGGACCCCTGTGCTCCACATGCACCCAGCCCTGCAGGCACCCTGCCCTGCGGGCCATGCTCACCTGCTCCGCGTGCTCCCTTCTCAGAGTGCACCCTGCTCCGTGTGCCAGGATCCATGGGCTGTGCTCACCCACCCCACTTGCACCCTGCTCCATGGGTCACGCTCACTTCCGCATGCACCCTGGTTCGCATGCACCTGCTCCATGTGCATCCTGCTGCATGGGTCATGCTCACTTCTGCAAGAGCCCTGCTCCACATGCGCCCTGCTCCACATTCACTCTGCTCTGCATTTGCCCTTCTGTGCATGCACCTTGCTTCGCTTGTACCCTGCTCCGCACTGTGCTGTGCCCGCCTGCTCTGCGCACCTCCTGCTCACCTTGCCTTGGTCGAAGTAGCTGATGATCTGGTTGTAGAGAGCCTCCTTCAGCTGCCGCTGGGTGTGCAAGCTGGGGCTGTGTGAGCCCTGCATGGGGGCCGTGTTTGGCTCATCCGACCACTATGCAGAGGCCATGGGACCCATGTTACACTGAGGCGGGAGGCCATGTGCGCAGCGTCCCCGCGTCCCCATGCGCACCTTGAGGAGCCGCGCGTGCAGCAGCAGCGTGTAGGCTCCCTCCGTGTAGTTCTCGTAGCTCACGTGCAGGTCCTTGAGCTTGTAGAGGTACCTGCAAGTGAGGGCAGATGGTGCAGGAGACCCCAAGCCCTGGTGCCGCGTGGGCACCCAGGCTGGCATGGGACTTGCGGGGTGACCCCCACTGCCCGGGGCTGTCTTACCTGATGTACATGGCCTGGCGGTCGATCTCCTTGTAGAAGTTCTGGGGGGAATAGAGGGGAGTCAGAGGGTCTGGGGGTGCAGTTCAGGAAGGAGGGCGCTGCGGGACTCATCCCAGCGTAGGGACAGGGTCACCCTTGGCAGCGGGTTCTGCAGGAGCCACCACAGAGCAGGTGCGGCTCCATGTCTCCTGGGCATGGGACAGGGAGGGCTGGTGCCTCTAGCACCAGTGCTTGGGGATGCTTTGGGACATGGGACACTGTGAGACCTGGGGAAGTCCTGGGACACGGGGCATTGTGGACCCAGGGACAGGGCTCTGCTGCACTAGGACCCCAAGGTGTCTGGGGGCCACAGGGCTGCACAGGGCCTGGGGCAGAGGAGGAACCCACCAGGAGGTTGACGGTACAGCTCATGCTGTAGGTTTTGTTCTCGTCGTTCATCACGGCCCGGTAGTCGAGGAGTCGCTCCAACAGCCCCGTCACCAGCGCCACGAAGTTCTCCCCGGGCTCAGCCAGCTCGGGGTGCCCGCGGCAGCAGTCGAGCAGGCTGTGGGGGAGGCAGCGGGTGTTACTGCGCCCACCTGCCCCAGCCCAGCCCCTCCAGCGCCGCGCGGCCGGGGAAGAGGCAGTGCCAGAGACTCTGCTCCTGGCCCCGTCGGGCACGCGGGAGCCTCCCTGCGCCCGGGGCTGCAATGGGCACAACGGTGCAGGGCAGAGCTCGGGGCAGGACGGATGGGCACCGTGCTTGCGCGGCACCAGGAGGAGCAGGGCCGCCCAGCGCTCACATGCTCTCGAAGAGCTGCTTGTACTGCTCGTCGCCCCGGCCACCCTCCACCTCGCTGTCCAGCTTGCGCAGGATCTCGTCCTCGAACTGCGAAGGAAGCGAGGGAGCAGGGGGGGTTACCCAGCCCTCTCCCGCTGCTGATCATCTCACTGAGTGACCCAAGGTCTCCCTCCCCTCTGCCCTGGGGTCCTCTGTGTCACCCCAAGGCCTTGTGCCCACTAGCTCCCACCTGCTGGCCTCATCCCCGTCCTCCATCCCCAGTGCATGGCCTTGTCCCATGTCCCCATGTCCCTCCCTGATGGAGCCCCACATCCTGCTGCCTGGGAGGGAGATGGGGCGAGACAACCCTGGCCTTGTCAAAGGGATGGTCCAGCGGGACACAGCGGTGCTCACGCGGCTGAAGCTCTCGGTCAGCTGGTACTCGCAGAGCATCATGTCGAAGAAGATGGGGATGGTGGATCTGCGCAGCTCCAGCTCCGGCACCAGTGTCATCTCCAGGATGGGGCCCACCATGGCAGGGATGAACTCGATCTTGCGGTGACCTGGGGCAGCAGGAGCAAGGACAGAGCACTGGGGCTGACGCACGCAGCCGCGGGGAAGGGAGAGAGGCTGGTGGCAGTGGTGCTGCCTTGCAGGAGCCGCAGCTCACATGTCCTGAGGCCTGTGCATTTGCAGAGCTGCACCCTGCAGCTGCTACCCAGCAGCTTGCATGTCTGCAGCCTCCCAAGCCTGCAGCCTCCCACATTCCTCACACTGGCATGCGCCACAGACTTGCATGCCCTGGGCTCACACACAAGTTTAAACACCTGGGGCTCATACACTTGCACACCCACACGTTTGCACACCTGCAGCTCACACACTTGCACACCCAGAGGTTTGCATATGTGGGCCTCACATGCTCACACAGCCACAGGTTTGCACACCCTGGGCTCACACACTTGCACACCCACAGGTTTGCATGGCCACATGCACGGCCAGCTTGGTGCCATTGCGCCCCGCGGCGCCTGTCCCTGCAGGGGCAGTGCCAGGCACATGGGCCCAGCAGAGCCTCGGCACAGAGCGCTGCAGGCCGCACGCCGGCTCACCGAGGTTGTACCACATGTCCCGGATGGCAGCACCAATCGTGGCTCGCATGTCCCCATACCTGCTGGGATGGCTTGGTTAGCATCACTCCTCCCAGCCCAGGCACTGCTGGAAGCCTCCCGGGACCCCTGGCCCCACGGGATGGCAGCACTGGGGTGCAGGGGGCCACATGGGTGCCAGGGTGCCTCACTTGGCCAGGATGCTGGTGCGCTTGGCCTGGGAGAAGTTCTCCAGCTGCAGGGAGTCCTGGGTCAGGAAAGCCACAGCCAGGTGGAAGTAGTTGTTCCAAAGCTGCAAGAGAAGCGTGGATGGGAGGTGGGAGCTGGGCACGTGGGAGCGGGGGGATGCAGGAGCCAGGGATGAGGAAGACGGTGATGCAGGGAGCAGGGTGGCACAGGGAGGGGGCAGCCCTGGCCCTTCTTGCCATGGGGCACAGGCAAGAGGACTGGGCGCCATGGGGTGCAGACTGGCTGGGTCCTTCTCACCATGGGGCATGGGTAGCGGGACCGGGTGCCGCAGGGGTCTCACCTGCAGCTCAAAGCTGCTCTGCTGCAGGAAGGTCTCCCTGAGGGTGGCTGCGAAGTGGTTGATGGCGCGCAGAAACTCCCTGCGGAGCGAACAGCCGTGGGGCAGGAGCCCCTGGGGCAGCCCAGCCCGGCCCTGCCCGCCCAGCTCCTCACCGGTTCTGCACCATGTTCATCACCACCCAGTCCAAGGGGTACACGGACTTGCCGATGAGGTCCTTGAAGAGGATGAAGGTCTCCATGAGGAAGTCCTGCCGGGAGGGAGGAGGCGTCAGCGCTGGGATCCGTGCCAAGCTCCATGCTGGGTGGTGCTGCTGGGCTGTGCACGGGACCAGGAGCAGCCCTGGCTGCCCGCAGCGAGAGCCTCGTCGAGGCCAAGCGGGATGCAGCGGAGCGGGGGCAGCGCGCAGAGGCGCCTACATCCCATGGGGCGTGCGGCACCGAGCACTGCCAGGACACTCACCATGAGCTCAGGCCGGGAGGGGAAGACTGCAATGTAGGAGCTGTAGTGCTCTGCGTCCATCTGGCTGAGCATGGCCGTCATGCAGGCCACGTAGTGGCTCTGGGGAGGGAAAGGCGCTGGAGAGGACCCAGAGTGGCACAGACACCCGGGATGCCCACGCTGAGTGCCTGGAGGTCACTGCGGCCAGGCCCACGGCGGCCACACCAGGAGCCTGTCACAGACCAGGGACACGCAGCAGCGGGTGGAGCAAGAGGAGCACAAGGCACCATGCAGGCAGCAGGAGCAGGATCCCCAGCGCGCAGGGTCCTCAGCGCTTCCAGCTCAGGCCTGCTGCACCACTCCTAGCAGCTTCATGGGGGCCGAGGGAGCAGCCCTGGTGCGAAGCGGGACCGGTGGTGGTGGTGGCATTCAGCTGTGGGGCATCCCTGTGCACAGGGCAGCTGGCTCATGCGCCCTGCACAGTGTCTGGCTCGCATCCTGCCTGCGCGCCTGGGCTCGATGCTGCGGGGACAGCGCCAGGCATGCACTGTGCCACAGGGCTGGGTGCTGTGCCGTGAGGAAGGGGCACACTGTGGGCATGCGCTGTGCATGGGGTGCTGTGCTGTGGGGCGGAGTGCTGGGTGCTGTGCCGTGGGGCTGGCACCATGCATGGACACATGCACTGTGATGTGGGACTAGGTGCTGCACCGTGGGGCTGGGTGCTGCCCCGTGGGGCTGGGTGCTGTGCCATGAGGCTGGCAACATGCTATGGAGCTGTGCACCATGGGGCTGGCTGGGCTGTGCTGCTGCATGGTGCGTACCTTTGCCAGAGGTTTGGGGGTGTTCTGCATGTGCCAGCCCAGTGGAGGTCACCCAGCCCCATGGCAGGAGGCCAGGGAAGTGGGGGAGGATCTTGCCCAGAGATCCCATTCCCTGCGAGCCCGGCTCAGCTCTGCTCTGAAATCTGCTGTTCTGGCATTGCTGGATGAGACTAAGGTGATCCCAGCACTGCTGTTCCCCCTTGTTCCCGGGAAGCTGTATTTACATTTAAATTGCATTACAGAGGAGCACGCAGCCGGGTGCTGCTGCACATACGGATGCAGCTCAGCTGGCGCGTACGTGGGAGCGGAGCCAGTGGGGCAGCGTGGCGCAGGGAAACCCGCCCGGAGGCTGCAGGCACCGGCGATGGCCCCACGCGGCAGAGCTGCTCTGGCTCCCGGGATCCCGCACCTTGTGCCAGGACCGTCCTGCCCCGGGCCGGCCCGGCCCCGCTGCCCGAGCTGCTGCAGGGAGGGCCTCGGTCGTCCCGCCTCGGCCGTGGCTGGGGCTGGTGTCGCCGCGTGGAGCCGGTGCCGAAGGGGAAGGAGCCGGGGCCGCGGCAGGGCCGGGCGGAGCGGCTCGAGACCCGGAGCGGCGCAGCGGCGGGGGCCTCGCGTCCTCCCCTTGGCACGCGCTGCCCCGCGCC
>VWPW01029239.1:0-16354 GCA_013389825.1 Crypturellus undulatus
ACGGTGAGAGCAAGAAAAAGGATAAAGCTCTGGAGCTTGGTATGCTCACAGAGGCTCAGTTACTCAATCAGTATTCAGTAACTTGTCCAGTCTTTGAACCTTAGCGCTTTTTTCTGGTTTCTGGCGATCACATGGCTGAGAGGTGATGCTCCTGTTTATCAGTGTAGGCTACAAGAAACACAAGGTTTTAAAACGTTACTGATTACATTACAGGTGTTGTGCCTTGATCCCAAGTGAACCATAACATCAAACGTTTACAGAAATACCTTGTAATTGTTGCCTCACATGACCTACTCCATGAGCAAATACAATAAATATCTTGGGATTTTAAGTGATCCTGGGGCAAAGAGACCTTAGCCTGCAAGCAAGGAGTGTTTACCTCCTCACATGGCATAGCACAAGCTACAATGGGGAGATCTTTCTGTGGTTAAGCACCATGATTTTGGATCCAGAAATGGATCTGCAGAATGACAGTCCTGAAGTGACCAATCTCTTCTGCCAAGAGTCAGCTTTGTGATTTCACAGCACCACCAGGCCTCTCCAAAAGATGGGTGAGCGGCTACTAGTCTCACCTCACTCAGTGCCACCCTGAGGAGCATCACGTTAGCTAATACATCCTCTAAGGCAACAAGTTTATCTTGTGGCTGTTCCCACCTTCCCTATAAATCAACACCTCTGAACAATGCAGTTCTTCCTTAGGATAAGGTACAGACTAAACTCTTTCAACACCATACATGGCTTGCTTTGCATAGTAATATATTTCTTCTGCTCAGTGGTCCAGACTTGGCCATCACATCAGCTCGTGCAAGTGGTGCTGTAATTGGGGAACTCACACTTTGGCCACAGGCCAGGTTTGTGTTGGTTATGGTCATACCACAGCTTCACATGGCAAGAACAGCATGGCCCAGATCTCAGAATAAACAAACATGTTGAACATTCTTGGATTGCTGGCCATGGTTACCTGAAAGCTACTGTTAAAACAGCAGAATTTAAAAAAATATAAAGGGAGGGAGAGGAGAGAGCAATATCACAGCCAGGCAATAGCCCTGAGATAAGGAGGGAGCTGATCCTGGAGGAGCAGGATCCAGGCAGGAGCACTCGGAGGAAGCTGATGGGGAAGCCATCATTTGCATTTGGCGACTTCGGTGCTCCTGGCGCTGCTGGGCTGGTTCTGCTGACATTGGTTATTCATAAGGGGTTCCTGCAGCAACGTGTCAGGCACAGCTAGGAGAGCAGCAAAAGCAGAAGGGGAGTGGAGGGGGAGATGGGCAGACTTCACAATTTGTTTAATAAGGACAAACTGACTCAGCTTAACACGCAAAACTGCTTTTCTTCCCACTCTGCAAATGAAGTGAAGCTTGCAGCAATGTCATTCTTGAACAGAATAAACTTCTTTTAGCTTCTGTGTAAAGTAGCAGCAGAAATACCTCGTTTTTCTTTCTGCAGTTCTTCAGAAGCAATAAATCAGGTAGTTAGTGGAGTCCTACCCTAAAAGCAGGGGGCATCAAAGTATCCTCCAAGATATGGGATGAAGACCCAAGAGAGATAATGGTGCTGGTCAGTCATGTTTTATAATGTTCAGGGCTTTGTACTGTACTCACAAATTAATACATCTCATTAGCATTTTTAAAAATTAGACTTTTTTTTCATCTTTTTATCCCCACTCTTAACTCCCTTTAATTTTTTAGTTTGGTCTCTCCATGGTTCAGATAGTACCATTGCGCTTTGCATGGAGAGTAAATCACAATCCCTCATGCTCCAAGGAACTAGATTTTCCTGGGATTTTTTTTCTCCAGAAGCTAACAGGCGATATGGGCCGTAGTCTGGCTAGTGGCAGCTTTTGGGTGGCTTTAAAGTAGCGAGATTAAACAGAAGCACAATTAAATGAGAATATACAGTACACGGCAGCATTAGCTGCAATGATTGTATTACTTCATGACACTGTAGGAAGAATACACTGCTGGTGATTGTTCTCTTTAAAGAAACTTTGGAGGCAATTTCTTCTCCTCTTGTGACCCCACAGTTATGGTTATTGCTTTTTAGTCATTTATTACTCTGCAATCAAGTAAGCTCCACTTTTGAATCATAAATCAGTAGGCTTTCAAATCAAAGCTACTTAATCTTGCAGCAACAGAGGCAGTTATGGGCTGTTCTAATACCACCATGAGCCACGTGAGTTCCCAGCCCTCCAGAATAAGTGGGTCAGTGATCTTTTCATAAGGAGATTTGGAGGAGTGGGGGAAGGGAGATGGGCGCTCAAGCAGGAGACTGGGCCCACTCATTTCTCCCTCCTTCCAAGGAGGTCACATCCCCTAGCAGCCCTTGCTCAGCAAAATGAGAAATTCTTCTCTCTGAAAACACAAATTCTTCTCTCTGAAAACACAAAAGGAGGCAGCAGTGGCTGCCGGCAGGAGGAAGGGCCCCGCGTGCCTGCCTGGCAGCCGGGCAGCAGGCACACAGGGGAGGGCACCTCTACTCCTAGGAGCAGTGCATATGGTACAGCTGAAAAGCTACTGGGATTCAAGCAAGCTCTGAAATTAAAACCCAACAGTGATTCCAGAACAACACATGGAAACAAGCCCTACAAACCCACGCATCAAATGCAAATATTCAGCACTAACTTCGGATGACCAAACACCAGAGTCTAAAATATTTCTCTATTTTGGATTACCGCAGACAGCACCATCCCCCAGATCTTGGTGTCTTGTGCTAGAGTTACAGGGTGCAGCTCAGCTATACAGTTACTTGCTGAACTGTTTTCTCTTTTCTCCTTGTTATGGCTCCTTTTTTTCCAAGGACCTTTATATAAACGATGGGTAAATGGCATGATAAATAATGCTGTGAAAGGAGAATGCTGGCCACATGGTGGCACTCCGATGATGTAAACTTTTGGCCTCTAGGCAGATTGACAGGCTATGCAGCATCCATCTCATCCCAGAGGGTGTCACGTCCTTTTAAGCCCCATGAAAAGTGCTTTTCACTACACAAGAGGTTTCCTAAATAAAATGAGGCTATGAGATACCACACTTTGAACCAAAGGCAATAGTTGCAGGGTGTCACAAATGTGGCAGGCAGCAGAAGGTTGGTATTTCTTTGCCCAGACTATCCCAGAGTATCAATTAGGAAAAAAAAAAAAAAAAAAAAAAATCATTTGATCTTGCTTGTATAATACCAATTCATTTAATTAACCATGTACAAGAGTTAATTACCACGAACTTAGAGACTCTCCCCTTTGTCTCCCAAACTGAGACCTCCCCACAATACAGAATCACAGAATGGTTCAGGTTGGAAGGGACCTCTAGAGATCATCTAGCCCAACCCACCCTGCTCCAGCAGGGACACCCAGAGCACATGGCACAGGGTGGCATCCAGGCAGGTCTGGAAGATCTCCAGAGAAGGAAACTCCACAGCCTCTCTGGGCAGCCTGTCCAGGGCTCTGTCAGCCTCACAGGAAAGTTGTTCTTCCTCACATGGAGGTGGAACTTCCTGTGTTTCAACTTGCACCCATTACCCCTCCTCCTGTCACTGGCCACCCCCAAGAAGAGGTTGGTGCCGTCCTCCCTACGTTCACCCCTCAGGTACTTGTACATGTCCATCAGATCTCCTCTCAATCTTCTCTTATCTAGGCTAAACAGACCCAGCTGGCTGCCAGTTGTGGTGATCCCGGCCTGGTACTACCAGCAGCTCCCAAGGGGTGCTCTGGCCCTTTGGCCTCGCACAGTAGCAGCACTAGTGCTGAGACTCCAGAGCACTTGGGAGAGGAGCTGCTTCTGCAGTGAGTAGCCTCTGCCCTACTCCCCTCAATACCCCTCTGGTATTTGAAGAGCTATGAAGCCAATAGGACGCGCTCCACATGCCAAACCTTTATTTTTTTTTTGCAGAAAAGGAAGGGTTTATGTCCCTTTTAAGTGTGCATTTTCACAAGTGCACCTATTTCATTACTGAGAAGCTGCAATGCCATTTTTCCAAAGCCGCCTCCTTATGAGCTGCATAACTGTAGAAACTTACTGCCTAGCAGCCCTCCTCAATGAGCACTTTGAGACGGAGTGGAAGCTGACACTGGAACAAGCCTGAGAGAAATAGTCCCCTGCCTTTCTCCTTGCTGCTAAAGAAGGATGCTCAGTCAATATGAAATAGAAGGGCATAAGACAGTTGTGCAGGCATGGACAGATCTTGCTACCTACATCAGTGATGAGCACCAGGGTGAAAGGAGACTATTCCCCCCACAGCCAACCCCTGAGAGCAACGGGAAACCTGTTTCAGATCATCACTATCTGAATAGGAGTGTGTGACCTTCTGGCATGTGACCAATTCAAGCTTTTGACAATATTTTGACTATTTTTCAAATAAAATTTTGCTATTGGAGACTATAGATATGAATAACTATTCAAGGACCAAATAATGTCAGAAAAGCACTGCAAAGAGACAATCTTTCCCTCCCCTTAAAAAAATAAGAATATACATGCTTTAGGTAAAAAAGTAAATATGAACTCAGGTATCTTTGTTTCTTAAAATATATTTATATATTTATTTGCCACAACAGCTACTTAGCTAGCTTCTCATTTTAGTAGTCAGATGAGCAAACCTTTTTTTTTTTTTTTTTTAAGCAAACATCCAGTTTTCTCAACCCTTTCAGTATTTAAACTTTGGTTTTTAAGACATGTACTATGTGTAACCTTAAGAGGGAAGCATACAAATTAATGCAGGCTGGTTTAAAACCTAACACTTTAGAACCATTTCGCTCAGAAGAAAGCCCAGGTCTATTTTTAAACTACAACCCACATCTCAGACACTTTTGTCACATGCACTATGACAATCAAACCTCTGGGCTATGTTTCAGCCCTCTCCTTACAAGTCTGTCTAGACAGGCTACAGGAAGCCAGCAGTGCTTTAAAGGCAAACCAAAGCAAGTAACAACCCTCTTCCCACCTGCAAATCACTCTCATATTCCTTCCAGAATGAAGAAAAGTGCATTTTCTTCCAGGGAATGCATGGAGGAAGACGAAAAGGCAGGGAAATATATGAGAAGATAGAGTAGGTAGCCACATAACAGGAGAGGGAAAAAAAAAAAAAAAAAGCATTAAACTCTTGCAATTATGACTCTCTGCTTGAGGAAACTGCAAGACCAAGAGTGGGTACAGACAGTAAGTCGAGCACCGTGAGAGTCAAAACCTTGAGTTTCCCAGTTTACAAGCAATTCTACTTCCTCTAGGGCTTGAGAGGTGCAGTTACTACACTTGCATGAAATTCAAACTTGCCTATAAGCCATTTCTCCTTCAGAAATACCAAGCTTATGTATAAGGTGCTATAAGTAGTAGTTAATTGTCTGCATCTCATGATACAAACAAAGGAAAGGGAAAGATGACAAATCTGTGACTGAGCAGTACTGAAGTAAAGGTTTATACCCCAGCTTTTCTCAAGCAGCACTTGTGTCAGTCCTTAGTTTGACCGGCCCAACAAGACATGCCTGTTAGGTTTCCTTATCCTCCTGTTATAAAGTTTAATTATTGCATAACTGGGAACAGTAGAACCTCTGTACAAGATTAGTAAGGCTTTTAATTAACTTATAATAGGCAACTCTCACAGTACTAGTGCTCGCCATTTAAACATACATATGGCCAGAAGATAAGGATGTAGTACTTACTCAGATGCATATTAAGAGCAGTGAATTCAAGCTTGCCTGTTAAGGCAGAAATACTCCAACTCTCTCCTCTCCACAGCCTCCAGTTAAAAGAAGTTATTTCCTAGGTATTTGCATCCAGTGGACACTTCCCCAGCCTCTTCCAGCTCTGAGTATGCCATCTGTTTTATGACCCTGCTGATTTTCTCTTCTTGCCATTAAAACAAAAAGACATTTCAAAGTGAAATTTTACTTCAGGCTCCACTATTACAGTATGATGAACAAGACTACAGAATTTTGGAAGAATTTACTGCCATTCCAAATAGTTTTATTGTTTAAAAACACTGCACTGAAATAAAATCCATCACATACATTCTTTGTCATCTACATCTTTACATCATTGTAACATTCAGGCAGGTCAGGCATCAAGAACTCACAATGAAGTCAAAACACTACTAAAAGGCATCTTTTGTCTTTCAGATCTCAAACTTGCAAGGAATTAATTTTCTGCCTGAAAAAAAAGAAATACAGATATCTAGAAAGATCTCTAGCAGGGGGAGGACATCAGAACTTTGAGGAACAGTGACAGACTTTGTCTTCCTTCAGTGCTAAACTTCTGGTTTTCCAATTTTTCTTTACATAATGTGTGACTTAAAAAAAAAAAAAAATGCATGTAAATTAAGTCTTTTTACTGAGACAAGGCATGCAGTAAGGGAAGTGGAAAAGGTGGTCACTTCCACACTGCCTGTCTACACATTTGTGCCTGTAGATTAGCAAGCAGCTGCTGAAGATTAAAGATAGACAATAGGAATGAGTGCACCCAAGTTAAGTTAAATGGCTTTTACCGATATGTTAATATGTAAAACAATGATACCACCTACAGTTCTGTTTTAGTGACCTCTATTTGAAAACAAGTTTTGTCAAACCATCATAGGTCATTTACATTTGCAGACTGCTGGATAAAAGTTCTTTTCCAAATATTGTTTATTTAAATGAGCAACTCCTTATTAGAAGGGCAGTTATGAAGAACTTGTAAGGCAGAAGACATTAAATGCAATGGTTTACATTGCTGGATATTTTTTTAAAAAGGCAAACCAAAAATTAGTTGATGATTATTTAAGGGAGAGGGGTGATTCATAAAGGTGTTTCAATTTTATCCCCACTGTAGTTATCACAGCAAGTGTAGATGGCAAGTCTTCCTTAGTTGCAATTCAGGATGAGCAGGCTTCCAGCTTTATTTCTAGTTGAGATACTTAGTTCTTTTTCTCCAGCCTGCCAAGAAGAAGAAAAGGGTTTTGTAAGAACAAGCACTGAACTGCAATCACTGGCATGAACCTGGACTTGCAGTTGCTCAGTTATTTACGCAAAACACCAGCCCACTCTGTTTTGCAGTCTCATTTTTGACTAAGGAGTTCTGAAGGCTTCACCTTCTCCTTGTTCTGCATGGATTTCTTGGGCAAGAGAAGAGCCATAGCCTGACTCATCAGCATCACTTGGGGCAGTGTCTGCCCTAAGAGCTACACAAGGCTGCAAGACTGCAGCCTGCTCCCCAGTCAAGCTGTGGCTCCTCCATCTCTCACATACCAGAACAGTTGGCTTGGAAAGATTTGGCTTGGCTTCTTTCAGCCAAGCATCCCTCTTTCAGTTTTATGGACATTTTCATTTCAGGAACTGCTTACTGAGATGGATACTTGCAGAAGGACCAACAGGAGAATACAATAAGGAAACAGAATGGCTGGCAGCTGCTGAGAACTCAGCCTACATCCGTAAACAAGAGGGTCTTCAGCTTTCTGTGTGCACACCCCAAAAACTTCAGTCAAGGTACAAACCAAAAAAATTACATTTCAGCCTATTGGCAACATGCTTGTTTCTTCACTACCTTTTGCAAGCCTATCGAGTCCCAGGAATCTGCACTGTAGTTAAAAGCCACTGACAAAACACTCCAAGAGCTGGTTTATGGTTTCCCTTTATTTAAAGTGGGACTTGCCTGTGTTTGATCAGTCGTCCTCCTTGAATAAGTTGTGCAATTTCATTAGTAAAGTGGCATGCAAAGAGAAGCCAGTTTCTTGGCTGTACTTTGTAGGCAAATCTCATGAAAGTCAAGGAGTAACAACACAGTGCTGCAAAACATGATAGATACAAGATTACTTTTAAAATCCGTATTTAAGACATCATTTTCATACCTGTGTAATGCATAACATGCAGAACACTTCTCACTGGCATGAGAGTTTTCCAGCAATCCTGACAACTTGCCCACTTTGGATCCAGTGCACAAAAAATGCACAATGCCAGCTTCTGTACTGCAAGAATCACAGGGCTGCAGCTTTCTGCAAAGATTTCCTCACACATTTCTGTGATGCAACTGAAGTCTAATCCAGGTTATTATCTAAACTATCTCTTAGCAAAGAAATAAAGGAAGTGCTGTTAATCCCAGTGTGATGCAATCCTCTCCATACAACTGTTTCAACACACTGCCTAGAACAGGCTATTTTAAAAGCAATACACAGTTTTGCACACAGTTCTTGCCAGGAAAGTTTAACATAGATTTTAAGGGAAGACTTCCCCTTCCACAGGAAGCCACATATTTTCAGAAGCATAAAACTTTGTTACCTACTCTCTCTAAAGGTGAGAAGCAATTTTAATCTACTGTCTGGCCACAAGTGCATTTAAATGCAGGAAATTACAACCCATCATTAGTGCTGTAAAGCTGAGTTTTAATTTTCTGACAAGCTTAGCTAAAACTAATTTAGGAAGCAAGATGTTTTAGGAAATCTGCCTTTTTTCAGTGCAAATCCTATAAAGGAGAAAACTTTTTTTTTGTACAGTAGCCTATGAATACTTATAGAAAAAAGAGATCTAGTAGAGGGCAGTTGCACAACCCAGTAGTAGCACCATCAAAAACTCTACTGCTCTGTTTGGACCAGTTACCCAGAAAGGCTGGAAGTGCTAGCTAGGCCAGATCAGCCAAGCAATGGCTCATCGAACCAAGGCAGGACAGCTACATCCATATGGTACCCAGTCCCAGCTGGTTACCCTATTCTTAGGCGAGCCTGAGCTTTGCACTGTGGCACTGAATTTGGAATTCCCATTATGAATTCAATTATTGTATTATAACATAATTATATATATAACTCATTATTGCATTACACTTAGTTATTTGCACCTAGCACGTAGGATTCCCTCAGGGTTTCAGAAGTCTGGTTTAAAACTATCTCTACCCTAGAAAACGTTTTACCTTGAGGACAGTCTAGTAGCTATTCACTATTTATAAGCTTCTGCTCAGCTGCTATTCAAATGAAATCCAGTGACAAGAGTCACTAGTTGCAACTGAAGTCATTAATAAGTAGAAGTGTTCATTTCCTCAAACTTCACCTTGTATATTTTTTCCTTTCTGAATGTTTACATTGTTCCAAATCCTTTGCTCTCAAGCAGTTAACTTGAAAAGACAGCAGATGCCCATCTGAAGGAGTTGAACATTTACAGCAAAGATCCTCAACAGACTTCTGTTTTGAAACCACATTTTGCTAGTGAGCCTCAAGTTCTATATTCAAATACAAGTTTAAGTCTCTGGACTGTGTGTATCCCAGGCAGTTACGACAGCATTAGCACACAGTGCTTTTGTCTTACGTATCTGAACTCCACTGAGGTGGGTACCAAAAAAAAAAAAAAAAAAAAAAAAAAAAAACTGTTTGCAAACCAGTATTTGAGCAGATCTTCCATCTCCAAGAGGTAGACCAAGACACTGAATTTCTCTAAGCAGAAGGAAAACAATTTATGCTATGCATTTCCTCAATCCTCTCATATTTCTCTTGGGGGAAGAAGAGTTAAGCTATTAACCAAGTTAAGGACAAGACAATGTAATAGTACTACTTTAAGCTAGTACCTTAAAGCGACCTAATTTATCAGCATTCAGAAAGGAGAATCTGAACACTAGAATACAGATAGACTACTAAGCATAAGCTCTATGTTCCAAAAAAGGCAAAGGTAAGTATTGCTTATGCACTTAAAACAGAAAATCTCACATTTCTATCCATTAAGAGTCCTGGAAGCAGCCAAGCATTGTGAAGAACCAGTCTCTAAGGATTCTCCATTATCATTTCCTCTCTTTGTCAGTGCTGTGATTTAAAACTTATACTAACCATTAAGTATTAATAGTGACCTTGATACAAACAGAGCTGGGAGAAAAGATTCATTGTGAACTAGTGCATGCACTGGCATTAAATACCAGAAAAATTATAAAAGGTGATGAAAGTTTTGATCACCACAGAGACTTTTTCCAGCCCCTACACACAAAAGTTATTAGAATGTTGCTGAATTCTCTTTGAAAAAGTCTTTGACTATCTATTTTTGGGTGGCCTTTGAAATCTTATCAACAAGAAGCATCACACTGTGATCTTTGATTACAAGCAGTTAAAAATGCATCACTACTTCAAGTGGGAAACGTGTTTGGTAGCCAGTTTGTTGACAAGAAGCTCCTCTCCAGTCTTACCAAATGTCATTCGGCCACTAATGATTTCTGGAGATTTCTTCATATCATTAAAAGCAGCAATAGGAAGTCCCCAGTTTGCCACTGGCCCCCAGAAGTGCTGTAACGAAAAGAAGGGGGAGGGGAAGGGGGGAAAGAGGGAGAGTTACACAAACACAAAGCTTCTTCAGTGTTCTTACAGGACAAATATATCCACCTTTGTTTTCCTCAGTTATACAGAACTGCAAAAGCTCAGGACTAAGCACGAAATTACAAGTTAAAACAGACAACTTTTAAAATAAAGGAGAAAGAAATCCCTTGTTTAGCCAGGATCTAGTCTCCAGCAATGAAGGAGGGGGAACCTGTCCCAAGTTATCTTGCAAACCAAAGAGGAACTACCCATCCTATAAGGCTACTAAACGAAATGCAATTCTGGACAATTCTACTTCAGCCATCATTAGGAAGTCTCACTGGTCTACTCAGTATAACCTCAGGTTTACAGCTCACTCCTGTGCAAAACCTTAGTCTTTTTCACATACAATTTCTCTAAATCTAACAGAAACAAGGAGCAAGTAAAATGAACCATTCAAATTGCTGTTATGCTGAGGATCAGAAAGCCCTTGGCAATCATTTTCCAAATGGCTACACCATCTCTTTGGAATACTGGTGCTATCCAGGCAAACCAAGTTGTTAGATACATCTTCCTTCTACAATTGCTGGAACAATCTGGTGGCTGCCTAAGGCTCAGTGATTACATATATGTAAGAGCAGGGGATGAGTTGGCTACAGTTGCACACATGCAGAAAACAGAGAAAAAGCAGAACGAACCAAGTCTGAAACCAGTCAAAACTGACAAAGCAGTGCTGTAAGCTCAATTTCTACTAATTTTCTCCATGAGGAGAAAGGAGAAAAAAAAAAAAAAAAAAAAAAATGTATGCAGCACTTCCAGCAGCTTCCTTTCCTAATGGCAAACCAAGGATGTGTAAAAATGACTTCAGACAGATCTAATAAATGCACCTTGCCAGATACAAAGCTCTGCAGATAACAACTATTCTTTAGTCTTTCTCCAGTCATAACACCGCAGATATTCCAGTGATTTGAAATGGTCAGTGGACATAAGTTTCTTGCACTTTAAATAGCAGACAACCTAGCAGAACAGTGACCCTTTTGCTAGGTTGGATGGTAGTTTGTGACACTAACAAGATGTAGATGAAAAAAAATCATACTTTCTCCCTGCAGATTTATGTTGTGAAACAGCAAATGAACTAGTAAAAAAAATGGGGAAAAAAACAGTAAGGTTAATTTTGCACACACTGTTTTGTTGGCTTAACCTTAATGCAGTATTATGCAAGATGAAGAGTAGGGTTTCTGTAAGTGTGCACTAGTCCAAACACATGTTTACAGTAAAAGTAGGTATTGGAAGAGTGTGTAGTGAATACTTTTTCTCCAATCAACAGGAGTACAGCAAGGCCAAATCTAATTCAACATCAGGGATATTCAAAGCTCTCCAGCAGCCTAGGGATTACATAAATGCCACAGAGCAATGCCACTCTTTCCAGTTATACCTTACACCTGTGTTTAGATAATTTAAAGGAATGTAACTGTAACACCATCACTACACAAAATATTTCCTGAACAAAGCCAGAACAAAGTCATTCACAGCAAGCACATGGGATGCTATTGTTCTGGAGGCTTTCATGCACTTTAATGCAAATATTTAAGTAATTCTAAAGAACAGAACAAGGACCGGCAACATATTTGGTATTTATATTTATTCAACTGCCTTTAGAACAAATATACACACTATAAAGCAGGCCAGTCCAGGTTTAAGTTACAAGAAAAGATGATCTTTCAACTCACAGCACTGCATTGCAGCCAAACAGCAGCTTTCCTCTGCCAACCCAGGAGCTAAGTTTGCAACCTTTTAGCTTGACCTGGCTATCTAGTTAAGTGCCCTAAGGTAGGCAATCCTTTCAGGCTTAAGCACAGGAGAGCTAAATTGCACCTAAGCAGCTTCTTTGGTTTACACAGAAGGGTAGAAGAGTCTTCCATAACATTGATTTACAGAACAATAGGCATAAAAGACCAATTCCCTTTTTCAGGAGCAAAAGGAAGGGTTAGAAGGCAAGCATCTGCAGTGAGAGTTACAATATAAGGCTGTTTATTGCCCAAAGCAAAGACAGCTAAAAATAAGCCAGAAAGTCCAGGTAGGTTCCCAATATCCATGCTGTGCACAGGAATGACTCCAGATTCATCTGATCTCCTTTACCAAGGGTGCAATAAAGCAAGCTCCTCTATTTAAATGAATTCTTTAGGAGACATTCTGTAAGAGCTACTGTTAGGCAACCCTAGCCTCAGACTTATTTACATTTTACAAATATATCCCTGCTGAAAGCCTCCCATATGGCTTTGCAGGTTCAGTCAAGTTCTCAACAGTGCTAGGGCAACAAGTCTGCCAATTACTTAAGTATAAAGTGCAATAGGAAACCCCTTCCCCCTTCTTACCGTGCTGTTTGAGTAGGCCATCGTTGGTTACCATTCAGAAAGAACATGGAAGAAAAAGAGAGACAAGAATTAGTTTCCTCTATAAGCCAAATAGAAAAAGCTTACTGGAAACTGAAGGCAGAAGTCAAAGGTGCTGCAGCATTAACCTTGATTAACTGCAGTATTAACAATCTGCTTCCTTCAAGAGCTGTCACAACAGTGAGTGTTTGTTGCCCAAGCAGAATAAAATCCCATCATGGGAAGTGGAGGACCTTCCTCCCCAGTGAACTTCCAAAGCAGCCAAGACCAAAGCATCAGAGACCCTGCCCCTGAATTAGTTTAAGAGGACATCAAAACCTTTGATGCCTGACCAAGAGAGCTAAATAACTAGGATTTCTCCACAGGGGCTCTCAAGAAGCCACTTTGTGCTCTTTGCACAGCTGCATAAGTAGGTCAAGATGAATTTTGCCAGGAAATCTCACCACTACTAAGGACAGGCCAGCCATAGCTTTGCTAAAAATGATCTGCTAAACATTTTCCATGGTCTAACACACAGGTACACCCCAGGTATATATGTGGTTCACATGGTTAATATCTATATGACCACTTATTACAGATGTTATTTAGTTATCTAAGCCTAACTGCTAACCCACAGCATGTATTTAAGATCATTTGCTACTACTTCTTTGAAAGTGCTCATAGTGCTCTCTCTCTAGCAAAGATATTGGTACATTTCAACCTCCTTCTGGCTTGGCTCCTTAAGAACTTTTTTTTGTTTGCTTATTATCTGAACTGCAGCAAAGATTAATAGAAGCAGGCAGGACTAATGTCATTTTGCTTGTCACGCAACCTTAACCAAGCGAGTTCAATGCATCTCTTGGCATAAGGCATTTGGCCAACAGAAGTTGATTTCCTTGTTAAAAATGGAAGTTGTTTTCACACAAGCAAAAGCTCAAAATAGAATCAGCCTGACTGCTGCTAGCTTGCTGCTCGACAGAGCTCCCAGGCTCTTCTAACTGTTCTCAGATTCACGTGAGCTGGGAATAATTATGACAGTCAGAACAGGGCAGACCAAGGTTACAGACTCTTCCAGCACATGCTATCCAATAATGAAGAGATCACTGAGAGCTCTTGTGTTTATGCCTGAAATGATGTTGCCACCCCAAATTAGTAGTTTCTAAGATTGACAGGCAGTCCCTTGACCTCTCCTTGCCATACTGCAGCAACAAAAACTGAGGAGAAATTAGCTCAGTGAAACTAATAGCTTTAGCCAGCAGTGCCTCTGAAAACAGAAGGCAGTCCACCGGATTTGCAGCTTGTGGGGAAGTCGGGATTCTGGTTTAAGAGACAAGACTATGAAGTTTAAAAACAAAGGTGTCATGAAAGAAGAGACCCAAAAGCCATGCAAGTACAGAAATGCACTTGAACTCAAATACACGGTCCCAGCAAAGCACAAAATTCTCTGAATGCAAGACTATAAAACTAGACCAGGCTCTCACAGTTGCTCACTGATCAGACAGAGAAACTTCACAACAATTAAAAAAAGATCAATCACTGAAGAGAAAGAAGACTTTGTACTTGTTAATGTTTACAACACTGAGGAACAGTTGTTGATTTACTCATTACACTTTCTGGGTAAGGGTGTAAACATTACAAGAAGAGCCAACAGATAATCAATACCACCACAGTTACTCCAAAGACTATACTGGCGTAAATACACTTTTCCAGAAGTTTTATAGGTACTTCCCCATATTGTCAGTGCACACACCAGGAAGCCAAGGACCATTCTAGAAGTTTAGTAGTATTACCACTTGTTACCCCTCCACCCCATTCCAAAAAGTTTTAGCCTTCTGAATGAAAAAAGTAAATTATGGAGTTCTTGGAGCATACAGGACCCTAATAGGGTGCAATATGTCCTTTAATTTCTAGCATAGACCTGGGGAAAACATTTAAATCCTTGTGTACAGAAACAGTTTAAAGATTTACTAATGAGGAAAACTGAAGGTCAGATAATTCTAGTTATATTCCCAGCACTCATTCTTTTAAAGTTCACTTCAGCAAGTTATAGATACAGGCTGCCTACGTTAGAAAAAAAAAACCCACTCATCGCTTAAAAGAAATGAACTATAGATCTACTTTAGAACTATTCACCCTAACAGAAACTCTAGATTTTTGTTACTGGGTGGTCAGCATGAAGAGATACTTCAGAATCGCCGCAAAAGATAAAGCCTCCCTTGATTTGGGGACTGCTTTCCTCATATAGCAGATCCCAAGTAATTTAGGTTTCTACCATTAGCAGGTCTGACAGCTTGTCTGTAGTGGCCTACAGATCTGCTCCCTCAAAGAAAGATGAAAAATGGACTTTCTTTAAGAAATAGCACTTTGTCATCAGCCAAGGATAAGACCAGTTACCGATGGGTTACAGCAGCTTAGATAATACGATTTTAGCGACAGACATCACTTCTGTAACACCAGGGACAGGACAGGGAAAGGCAGCTTCAATTTCACAGTATAAAGAGCTGCTGCACTTTCGTGATTAGCACATGAAACCACCAATGCAACAGTAACATCCAGCTAGAGACAGGGAAAGCATTTATGGCTCACATTCCTATCACGTTTGCTTGAGAAGTGTAAAGACATGATTACAGTAAAGCCATATTCACATGGTCTAGTGTTTCAGATCTGGCTTCTCTTCAGTGGTGATCTGAAACTGGCAGAAGATGTAATTACTAATGACAGTTTTAAAGGCGATTTATCCTGTTTCTTTGTGTAAGATCCAAAAGCCAGCTCACATTGCAATGCCAGGTGTATCCATATGAACAAGTAGCACGGATTCACTGTAGGTGCTTTCATGATTTCAGCTTATGAAATGTAAACGGAAGGTATTCTGATAGGGGGCACATCTTCTGACTGCCCTAAGCCATAATAAAGGTAAACAAAGGAGTAGCTACTTCACCAGCTCCACTGCTTTGAGCGAATTTGGATATTCTACTTAGAGCCAGCTTCATTCTTCTGAGGGGGTGCCACAAGCAGCAGCTCAGTTGCTGAGTCCCACAAGCAGGCTCCATGTTTATGAATCCTTTGTTAATTGTGGCCATTAGATGGCAATTTAGTCATGTTCCACCTAAAATGCCCTGAGAAAACTCTTTCTAAGCAAGACAAGAAGTGCATTTTCTCTATGATAGGAAACAAGAATCCCACAGACAAGGGTAGTGACCTTTAAAAGGAAGTCTAAATAGATGCAGTTTAGAAATAAATACTGTGCTCTCTTTACAACAAAGAAACGCAAGACTCTTGTTGACAGTCATCTGAAATCCCCACTCTGCACAGGGCACAACAGGCAGCTCCGATACCAACACTGAAGACACGGCGCAGGGAGAAGGTCACAAGAGGCAGAACAACCCACCGCAGCCCTCGGCTGGCGCTGTCCTAGAAAGTGCAGATCAGGTGTCTTGGGGGAATGGATCTTTCAGGGAACTTCCGTGTATTAAGGAAGAACCCTGAGGAACACTGGTTTTGCACGATCGAGTTTCATGTAGCTAGCTTAAAAAAGAAAAAAAAAAAAAAGGAAAAAGAGACGCGGCGTTCTCCCTGGCCCCTCACCCGCTTCACGGGCACTGCGGCAGTTAACTCCGCCTCCAAGCGGTCACAGAGCCCAACGACCTTCACGGAGGAGCGCGTTCCCGTGCGCCCAGGGGCGCCCAAGGACACGCCAGGCACCTCGTCCGGGCGCTCTTGGCGCCGGCGCTCCCGCCGCCCGCCCGCGGCCCGCACCCGTGCGGCCG
>VWPW01029293.1:0-48505 GCA_013389825.1 Crypturellus undulatus
TTGTCCGCTTATTCGTTTATAACACTATTAACTTATTTTTAACATGCAGAGATAAACCCTGCTGCATAAGATCATCCATTTCAATTTGTGAGAGGGATTAGCTGACTTCCACTGATTTCAACTAGAAATGAGTTTGACTTTAAAAATCTATCTGTATGTAATTGTTTCACTTTAAAGAATTTACTTGTGTTTAATTTGTGGTCACAGAGGTCCCTTAAATTGTGTAAGAAAAATAACTTCCCATCCTTGGTTGCTTGTTCTTCACCTTTCTTATTACTTTTATATAGCTAAATATGTATTTACTGATGGATTCAAAACTTTTTAAGGACCACATGGCCTTAACAAAACCACCATGAAAGCATATGATCAAGAACTTAAATTTCAGAATTCCAAATTCCAGGAAGATTCCTCTTTTCCAGGCATATTCAACTATAGAGCTATATGATATTGTTGGGTGTTCTATTCACATAGAAGAATTTTCCTCATAGGGAAAACTCTGCAAATTTAAAAGATACAAGTGGACATTCAGTAAGAGTTGATGGATAGTCTCCCTCCAGGCCAAATCTAGATTAAAAACCTGAGCTCTCTTCAAGTGTTCCGTTTCTGAGGTGTTTTTTCCTAATTTTGACTTTTTTCCTTGGAAAGGTGAACTCCTGTCCTACATTTGTTTAATCCAGACATCTGGATGCAATATTTGCAACAGCAAATATAGTGCAATACTTGCTATTGCACTGACCCACACAGTTTTTAATGAGATAATCATACATATTATGTCATATATGCACAAGAACTCATAACCTCAAAATTGGTAAATTCATAAAGCTAAAAATGAAAATACTGTTCATCAACATAGACTTGATTAAACTGATTAAATATTGCATTCACAGGGAAGTCCAAGATTTCTATGCCTTAAAAATAGACTTGATAATCTCTTAACTCTTGCCAGGAGTAGTAAATTATGTTGTCAGAAAAGTCTTTTTAGGGAGATGTATGATAAAGGGTTTAAATGGAAAATAAAAGCTGATTCTACACATCCATTCAGCAAATAAATTCTGCCTATACAAGTCATAAAAATAATATATGCTTTGTGAGGTGTACAAAGCAAAAGCAAACAGCAAAAAAAAAAACCCCAAAATTTTAAAAAGGATTACACAGACCCATTTGTTTTGGTGACTTTTTATCAATAGGTTAGTTGGCAGTCTTTCTGACAAATATGTGATCCTTTCTCTCACACATATCTCTCCAGATTAAAATTGTAAAAACAAAAGTCACCCAACTGCTCTGAGAAAACTGAGAAAATAATGTTGCATTCCTAATATCATTTTAGGTGCTACCAGAATATGCTGTTCAAATAGACAATGGGAAAAAAAAAAACACTAATTTGAATTTGTATCCAACTTGCATCACAAAATAAAAAAGGACTTTGATCTTATACATCACTTTCCTGTCTGATGCCTTCATGCTGGACACAAAACATAGAATTAAGGGAAATTAAGGGAAGTTGAAGTTCCCAATTACACGTGCTGAATTGTAGCCAAGAAAATATTGAAATATGTGGGTATCTGCACAGGCTAATGCTGAGGAACACTGACATATGCAACAGGTCACGTTTTGCTCTTGATAACAATTCAATAAAAATAATAGCAGAACCTCTTTTTTTTTTTTTGCCAGCAAAGCAAGAAGCCAACAGGAGAAAAAGGAGGAGAAAAAAGGAGGAGAAATAGAGATGTCCAGGCAAGGCCTGTGCAGCCCCACAGCTCTACAGCAGGCAAGAAAATATGAAAAATTTCCAGGTCACGCTGATAGATCGTTCCATGAGGCTCAATAACCTCCCAGCTGAGGGTGTACCTCTGGTTTTCTCAATGTGTGTGACTCTTAAGTGAATTTTAATTGGCGCTATTCCTGCTTCTTGCTGGGAAAGTGAGATCAGACTCTAAGCCCACTCGCAGAGAGACTGAGTCAACGGCGTGAATGAAACAGTGACTAACTCATTATGTGAGTGAGTGAGCACATCCTTGTTTGCTTTTGTGATCATTTCTATGCATGAGTGAGTGGCAGGGCAATTACATTTGTGTGAATGAGTGGGGTCAGGGTTGCTGAATAATCTGTATATTTGTGTGGTCTTTCCAACTTTGATTGGGTAATGAGCCAAGTGCTCAGAATATGCAAACCAGAGATAAGTTTGTTACGTAGTTTGGAGACAAAATAAAAATATGAAGGCTGGTGTGTCAGGGTCTGCTCTCAGTCACATGTCTGTTAATCTAGATTGGGAAATGAGCTGCCTGGGTTTAGGCCATTGAGTGATACTCCTCATCAGTGGTAGGAAGCTTTTGGGGACACAGTTATTTTCTCCAAGATTGGTCTTATCAGTGACATTACCAAATCTACCTCTAGTTTATGGCAGATCTAATTGTGAAATATAAACTGAAGAATTATTAAACAATGAAATGATTTTCTGTCTTATTACCCTTCCGTAAAGGAACAGACTTGACTTTCCTTATGTCAGCTCTTTTGCTTCCAATTACTGCTAGCAGTAATTTTGGCACCCCAAAAGCTCGCTCCTTCATCTAGCACAAACAAAAGCAGAATAAAACCTTGTTCTATTATGTCATATATAAATCATGTCCTACTGTTGGATTTAATTTCTTAGCTGCATACAGCTAAGTGAATAAGAGTCAATACTGTGCTTTTAAAATCCATTCAAACTGTAGGTATAATGAATATAATTGGATACGGACCAAAAGAAATAATATAGAATCTTGCAAAACTTTTTTCTTTTTTCCTTTTTTATTTTTTTTCTGCAAAGGCCCACTGGCCTTCATGACTCTACCCTTTTTCTAAAAAAGAGAAATCCCACTGTAACTTCCAGTAGTAGTGAAAGTAGGAAGAAAATACATATAAAACATTAGCAATTACCGGCTTTTTACCACCTCTGATATCTTGACCTGAAGTGGAGAATGCTTTTAATTGTTGTAAATTATACTGAATCTGAAAATCAAGGTTATGGGAAACATACCATTTCCCATACTGTACTATGTTTCAGTAAATTGAGCAGCTGGTAGAATTTTTTTCATGTATCTCATGATCTGAAAACATTTTACCATTCTTTAAAAAGCAGGAATCCTCAGCTTTGCCCATCCTCCAGGTTTGGGATGGCAGGCCTTCAAAGAAGGACATGATTTGGCAAACAAACTGTGATTTAGCAAAAAGCTGATATTCTGCATATGCTGCCATCTTTCCAAATGTGTTTGGTCTAGATTTGGATGTCTTGAGCTCTGTGGCTTGCTTTTAAAGAGAATAACAATTTTTTTTTTTTTGATCTTTTGCGCATTTATGTAGCTGCAAGAGCTGTCTGACTTTATGAGCAAATTTAACACTGTTATATGTGAAATCCAACATCCAAATTCAAAATTGTGGCTTATACTCAGATCTGGGTTACATAAGTATGTTTGAGCTACAAATGCAGCATAGGTTGGGATTCCACTCAGGTCCAATGACAAAAGGGATCATACCTAGAATAAATAAATTGACTGTTATTGAAAGAGGTTTCTACATTTTTCTTTTTAAGAAAAATTAGATTTGTCAGTTGCGGGATGCCAAACACGACTCCTGAAGGCTTCAATATGAGTCAAGCAGAAATCACTTTATTCCCCGTTACAGCGCTCTATATATCGAGTACACTTCAGCAAGCTCTTTAGCCACACATACACGTACACTACAATTGGCTACATGCTACTGTCCCTGCATCTTCTACTGCACTTGGTTGGTTGTGGATATTGGTCATGCATTCACACCATTGGTTTGTGCACAAGTCCTTCTTTCACACTGACAAGCTTAATTACAACTCCGTCTCGCCCAGCTTTCTCATGCTTGCTGTTCAAGGACCTTCCAGGATTACATTTCTTCAGATCAGGGAGTATCCACTATCTTCTTTAGCTCAGCTCTTTGTAGTCGCTTCCCATGGGAAAGCCTCTGTCTCTTAGATATGTTCCCACAGTTAGTCTATATCTTAAACTGATAAAACAACAAAATATCCTGTTATTTTTTTCCTTAAATAAAACCGTGTGCTCCTATCTACTCCTTGTGTTAACAGCCATTATATTACGAGCTCACAATTGACCAATATCCTTTTGCGGCACTAAGTCTCTATACACAGATGCCGAACACCGTTACTGGATGAGAAAGGCTCAACAACATTAAGGTGACACAGACTGTTTCAGAGCCAAGTTTTTCTAGGTCACTTCAGTCTAGTTCTTAGGTTTAGGACTAGTTGTTGGGAGTTTAAAGTGAGAAGCATGAGACATAGGGGCAAGGAAACAGGGTTTACGTGTAGCTCTTCCTGTGATTTGCTCTGTGATTTTTGGCAGCTACCCTTCCATGTGCCTAATTCTCACATTTTCAAAATGGGCATAAGATTAGTGAATGTTTATAACTACTTTTGAACGCCCAGGAAAGAGGTGACTTTAGCATTGCAAAGTGTTGTTATAAGAGCGTGACTGATACTGCACTTACGCGAATTTTTAAAATTATTTTTGATGAAGTATGTTGGTATTGGGAGACTTGAATGCAGTATTAAACTGCAATGTCAGGAGGCACTGTAGGAGTTAGAGTGCCATATTTGTTCTGGGTGGCCAAATATGTGTTGAGAGAAACCTTGCCCACAGCTGGATCAGCCTTTCAGATAAGAGAGGGCAATGTGCCATGTTGGTTACACCATACACCATACACCATACACCATACATCTGCCAAGAGTTGGGGGCCTTTACAAATAGGGGAAATAGGGCAATTCCCTCCATTCTTCAGCAAGGAGGACAAAGGAGTCAGGTGACCTTAGGTGTGAACAGGCGGAGGGAGGCAGGAGATTAGTGTAGGCGGGCCGGGAAGGCTGTAACTCCTGAGTCCCTTGGCCAATGGGAAAAAGGAGAGGGTGTCCCTCGTCGGGAAATAGGATAAAAGGCGGGCTGCGTCCCCCCAGCAATTTGAGAGACCCCACAGGGATATGCCCGGTGGACTCTCCCTTTATTTGAAGGAAGTTTTCGGTCTCTTCTGTTTCCTTTTTGGACATTCACTTCTTGACAGAGATTTTCTGCACATACCTAAATCTGAATAATGTTCGACTTGGTGCCAGAACCATACCAAATAAATAATATATGCATAATACTAAGTATTAATGTAAAAGAAGATATTTAGATACACCTGTAATATTGCAGAAGGCTCTTTTTTGGCTTCTTTATGAAAGTCTGTGCTGCCACATGTAAGGTGGCAGCACAGACAAATACACAGGCAAATACTAAGACACTGTAGGTCTGTGGAAAGACACCTGTAATTCCACAATTATTTTCCCTTTTTCTTTTAAAATTCTTCTCTTTTTTTGTAATATTTTTATATTTTATATATAATTTAATATATATAATTTTATATATTTTTATAATAAAAACTTTAAAACTCTGCTTGTCATAACAAGTGAAAGTAGAAGAGGAACGAAAAACTTCAGATCTGCAAAATTTCAGCCAAGACAAATTGTATTACGCCTTATTTTTTTCCCTTACGTGTAAAATAAGTAGAATCTTCTCTATTTTTTCCCTAGTGCTGTAGTCTTTCAACAGGGACTACACAAAGACAAGCAAACATTGAAGATGGCAATCTTTTCTTCCAGCCAGCAGTTGTGGAGCACTGGTTCTTCAGTCCTTTCTGGGCCTTGTGAGATCTCCACCAATAGACTTTTCACCCAGATGAACAGGCCCATGTTCACATTACTGCTGAACTAGTCCAATCCCACGATCATGGCAGGACAGAGGACACCAAATCCCTTGTAAGGTTGGAGTAGTTCAGGGAATAAATGACCTGGCACAAGAGCTGCCAGAACCCCATCTTTCAGCAGAGCCTGGGAACACATTTGGACTAGCAGAGAGAGTTTGTACGGGGTCAGTGTTTTGCACTGTACTTTCCATCTGAGGCTGACAAATTCAAAGCTATGATACTGAGAAATCATAGTCTGACTTTAAGCAGCTCATTTTATGTTGTATACAGTGGTGAGATGTGATCATACGAAGATCTAAAATGATTGATTATTAAAACATACACCAAAATATTAACTGTGCAAAGAACCTAAAATAATGCATGCATTCTTTCCTGAATATAAATAATTTTCCTTAAGCGTGCATATCTTATATTTTACTATTAATATAAATAATTTTCATTTATAAATGAGAGGGGACAATTTATTTTGAATTATAGGACTATTTGAAAAAAATAAGCATTATACCTGTAAATCAAAGACACTGAGACAAACTTTGGAAAGCAATGTGCACCTGACATTACTGGAAAGCAACAGTAGCCGCAGCAGTTCATCACCTTTCAAAATTTAGCACACCATTGGTGTCTGCCTTACTTCAATAAAACCATGATATTTTTGTTTGCTTGTTTGTTCATTTTCAATGAAATAATCCTAACCATTTTCTGAATTAATTGCCTCTAACCTCCTTGGTTTTTGAAGGAGATCTTATGAATCTATACTCATTTAGGATTTTTGGGCTGGTCTCAATAAGCTCTTCCAATTTCATGAAGAAAAGTATTTTTACTAACATTTACCAATTGATAAAGTTTCTGTATATGAGAATAACTTCAGTCCTTTCCAAGTGCCCTTGAACTGTTGGATTTATTTCTTACTGGTCTTAGCATTCATATGTAACTCAAACACACAAACATACTCTGTTCCACCTTGGGAACAGGAGAAAAGAGTAACATCTATCATTACAAAGAAATAAATGGTACAGATACCAATCTGATCTAAAACTCTGGAATGAATTTTGATAGCTATGATTTTTCCAGATGACTTCTCACAGACTACTTAATTCTATATTTTAATAAAGATGATATAGCATTATATTGTTATTGCCTTAGAATTGGTGCTTTTCATTGAGTACTTATTTTATTGAATTATTATGATTTTTTTAATAAACATGGAGTATCAACTACTTCATCTTGATTCTGTTTTCTACTGTGTTTTACTCAAGATTTTCCCCCTATCCACATCAGTAGTTCCACTGAGGTAAATAAAAATAAATCCCGAACATTTTATTCTTACTATCTTACTTGAACATCCTTAAAATGCGCTCTTAAGAACTGCAGTTCAGGCCTAACTGGTAAATGAGATGCTTCAAAATGGTCTGAAACAACCACCAAGGAGCCAGTACCGATTATCCTGTTCCACATATTATATACACATTCAAAATATGCAGTGAAATGTATAATAGATTGGGAAGGGCTGAAGATGCTGGAGCACAGCTTGTTAAGCTTTCTCATTGTTTGAAGAAGAGCATATATTGCAAAGCAAAATTTTACACAAAAAAAAAAATGTAGCAACAAGTACTGTGTGGCCGATTTTAAACATTTAGAGACTGTCAGGATTCTTTGACAGATGAAACAGATCTGTAGCGTTTTAATTTCCTTTTGAAATTATAGGATCAGATTTTTTTGTCTTGACATTATATGGAAGGAGCCAGCCAGTAGCACATTAACATACTTATACTTTGGGCTCAGGCCTTTGAGATATGTTGTAAATCTCTGCTAGCTCCAAATTGATCAGGAGAGGATAGAAAAGATGTATGTTTGCATGCAATCAGGGAATGGCATAAAACTCTGTCTCTTAATGTTTTAAGAGGCTCTTTTAGCAGAATTTAGGATTATGTAGTCCTGTATACGCTAATAAGTCTGTATATACTAATACAAGGCACACACTATGATGTCTTAATGTTTCGGATCTTTATTCAGCAAAGTTTGAGCATTGGCTTAAGTGCTTTGTTGAAAGGGTGCCACATTTATTGCAGTGTTCAAGTTTCCTATGGATTGCAGCTGTCTGAAACATCTCGAGTATTGAAGAGACACCTCTAAAAGGGATATGCAGCATATATGCTTGGAAATGTAGGTTGTGTTAGTCTTTGAAAACTAACAAAGCTTTCAAATGTATTTTCACCCTCTTTCAACTATTTCAGCTAGGAAGTACAAAGATGCTTTAATACAATAATGGAAATAATGCAATAATGGAAAAAAATAAAGGTAAAGACTGTTTCCTAAGTGGAACTCAAAATATTCTGGAGACAGCTGGACATCAATTCTTTTTATTATCAATTTTAAAAATTGTATTTATGATTATCTATATAAGGCAGATGCTTTAACATTATTAAAATGGTAGTGTAAACAGGCATAGATGCTTTATTTTTAGCATTCCAATTTCCAGTTTAGTATAAATTGCAATTAAATTTTAAATAAAGCCTATATTTAATTGATGAAATAAAATCCTACAAGTACGTTGGCAGTAAATTTGTTCATACAATCTATCATACTACATATGTTAAATGCAAAATTAACCCTTACCTATGGTAAGTTGTCAGGTCAAGACGTTAGGTTAGGTTTAAGGTAGCTCTAGCCATTAATTCTATGCACATCCTAGAAATGATCTCAACTACAGGGTGCAAAAAGAAGGTCAGCTGAGGTAAATGTTGTCTCACGTAAATGGCTGTTTAAGCACGGAGTTCGGAGCATCTGCTTTATTCGCATGGTTTTAAGTGACTTGGAAGAGTTAACTTCTCTGCCTCTTGCAGAGGCATGAACTTCCCATGAAATGGAGGTTAATGTTTCTTGAGAAGTGCTATGGGGCAAAGAATCAGAACTGAAAGCTAGAGAAAAGTGGAAGCAGGGAGCTGTTCCTTTTTTGTTTGTTTGTTTTTGTTTTTGTTTTTGTGTGTGTGTTCTGCAAACTGGAACTCAGCACAAAAACAAGAGGGAACTGTAAATGTGTGAGAGTAAAATCAGAGGGCGAGGAAAGGGCAGGGGAAGGCATTTAGTGTTGTTAACTAGATTAGGAGTAGGTGAAAGGTGGAAGAGTTGTGGAACAGAAAAGGTTATAAAATAAATGATAGGATATGGTGCTTGCGTAACACTGAGTTAGAGTGGATGGCCTGGAAAATAACCTTGGAGTCTTCTGCCCCAACCATGGAAAGGTTTCTTATAGCACTTCAGACTTTTCAGGATTACTTAGTGGGGTGTAATGCTAATTTAATTTTCTCTCTGGTTTTGGTCTCATTTTATTTAGCTGCTAATAAGGATGGGCAGGCCAAAAGTCTCTCTGTGCTTTCCAGATGCTAACTGCGAGTTTTATGAAGACAACCAAGGAAAGGAAAATAACTTACGTTACTTCTACACTTTTACATTATTAACTCACACTGAAATCCACTCGTGGAAATGTAAAGCCTACACATCTGTTCAGTGTTCCTTAGGGCTCTGCTTAACGATTCACACAGCAGAGGAAATGGAAACCTTGCAGTTGTTCTTGGCTCCCCTCGATCACATTGTGGTGTTTGTAACAACTCACTTCACCCTTCTCATGCTGCTGTTTCGTATATTATCAGAGAATACTGATAATGCAGTCTTTTCTGAAACCCTTCTGAAACAACACTGATACCAGATAAGCAATCACTACTATTTTAATTTCCCTATGAAATTTCTCATATCAAATATTCGTTACAAAATCCATGGAAATAGAAAAGAATAGCAATAATGAAAAAATCTACAGCTCACCGCACTTAAAAATTCATGCTGCTTTCTAACCATGTCTATTTTCAATCTTTCTTTTTCCCTTTTCAAAGGGATATTTAATTAGATTTCAGAACAAAAATTGCCAGACTAGTTTCACACAAGTTTGAGTTACTGTTTTATGAAGGAAAGTCAAAGAGTATAGTATATTCTTTCTGGAAATGTAGTATTAAAGTGTACAATAATTACTGCAGGTTACACAATGGGAATAATGACATTGGATCAAATTAATAACAGTGCTATTTTACATTTTGATTTCCCCAAATGCAGGCAAAAAAGACAACGTAAAATTATAGATTTGGAACCAGGATTGCTATTTTTAATTTATTGAAAAAAAACTGCAGTTAAAATACTTGTATTCTTAATGAGAGCAGTGTTTTTAGAATACTGTTTATTCTACAATAAACAATAAAAATGTTTAGACAATAGAAAGAACTTGACATGTCACTATATTCAAAGGTTTTAAACCTGCTGGTTTACTGTGTGACCCATCTCTTCTCTCTCTGTTTTTTACATGCTTGTGCTGCTGACACAGCTAGGCCCTTAACTAATGTTAGCACTGATTTGCTAGAAGAGCTGATGGAGAGACAGTCATGCTTTAGTGTGATTTGTGAATCTCGAATGGAATTATCATGAAAATTCTAATTTTTGTGTCTTTCTTACAGATGTGGCAGATGTGAAGCAGAAAGAGCCCCCCAGATCATTGTCAGGGCATAGTGAGCAGTGCTGTCTGAAAAGGCAAGGGGACACTCGCTTTGAGCTCTCATGATATCTGGGCTGTAGTCAGCAGAATATGATGCAAACATGTTGCTTTCAGGCCACTTGGCATGTGTGCAGCTGCTACATGTGAAGAATTTGTAAGAAGGCCATCCATCCAGCACTCCGAGCTTCTTTTTTGCCTGAGAAAAAAAAATTACTCAATGTCTTGACAAACTTTAAGAAACTCCTTGCTATGTCTTCAGGAGAATGGAAAGACAAGAGAGTCTGTGTTTATCCAAATGTGTTCTATGAGTAAATGAAATCATAAAAAATCAGCCCCCCTTCATATTCCAGATGACAGTATTTTCTATGATTCATTGGTTAGTTTGCAATTAACATATACTTATATATTCAAGTGCTAATTATAAATGCCCACTGAGACTGCTGACTTAACATTTTGATTAATAGTCAGACTTAACTTTCACTAATTAATATTCTCTTTATAAGTAGTATATGCCATGATTTAAAGTAAAATGATTAAAATGGTAATAAAATAGATAGTTAAAATTTCTGATCTTGTAAAACTTTTACATCCACAAAGACCGCTAGCCTAATCCAGTGACCTTTTCTAAATTACATTTGTGATATCTATTCTTGCTTCTACAAAGAAGGATTTGATGAATCAGCATCCAAGGATCAACATTGATACATTTTCATTTTTTCTTGTGCTTTTCTATATTTGTTTTCTTCCTAACTCTTCTTTCTTGGGCCTTCATATCTTCCTCTTGCCTTTTTACTATATTTAAGATCTTCTTCCTCTTTGAGACACGATTTCTTGTAATTATCCTTCTCCAGTACCTGCATTTGTCTGCAGAGGAAATTAAGTAGTGCCTTAGTCCTCGCACACAGAAAAATGACCCAAAGAATTGACTTCACGGTATAGTTTATCACTGTCAGATCACATCTGTTTGCCAGATTCAGAGGAAGACCTAAATTTAGAATTCAGTTACCCAAAAAATGAGGTTATCTAGATTCTGAATATGACTCAAATATCTCTTTGACTGTAATTGTGTGGGGTTTTGTTTGATTGCTTGTTTTTTTTTTTAGAAATCAGCGGATAATATTCTTCACTAAAATAATAGGCCATAAAAAAGGACACTAATGTAAAGTGACAAGTGTAGCTGGAAACTAAAACCCACAAAAAATAGGAAAATCAAACATTTTCTTCCAACAGGTGTATCTAAACATTCAGCAGACAGTAACAGATGATATTCTATGTGCTTCATTGGGAGTCCAGAAATGTCATTTACTAGTTTATTCCAGATATTTTTTTTTCATGGACAGAAACACCAGTTAAGTAGGTCTACGAAAAAGAAGAATTATTTTGACACCTTCTCCATTATGACATGGAAAATATCATGGAGAAGTATCTGCTGGTAGTCTGACCTAATACCAAGCAGGTAGAAAAGATATGAAGGTTTGTGTGTTCAATGTCAAGGTTGAAAAAGACCCGCTAAACTCTGGTTGGTTCATTTAGGAAGTATAACACCTACAGCTTGGTGACATGAATTCTACAATATTCTTGATAGATTAACTTCACTTTGTCAAAGGTGGCTTTCAGGAGATGGTTGTTATCATACCTTTATAATAGTCCTCTTAACTTTTTTTTTTAATTATTATTTTTGGAATGGGCTTGGCTTTGGTAGCCCATTCTGAAAAAAAATCTGACTCTTCTTTAAAATATGTTTCTTCCTGTCATATTTTAAAAATCAAGGAGTTGGCTTGTTTTGCCAAACATTTTGTGTTCATCCTCATAAAATTATGGGGCCAAAGAGCTCAGAAAACCAAAGCATGCAGCTAAGCTACCTCTTCCTAGCTCCTCATTTCAAGGTTGCTCTCATGCTTTCCACCAAATCTGGCTACAATGCCAAGCTGGCCCCAGCCACACACACCACAGTCTGTGAATTAGAGCCCACAGTTACTGATCTAATAGAAAATGAATGGGCACAGGCAGCCTGTATCCGAGAAGCAAAAAGGCTTGGGCGACTTCCCTTTTAAAAAATGCTCTAAGCGGCATAAAACAGAGGTGGATTTATTATTTTCATATTTAGACAAGTGTTGAGAGATACTAAAAATGTCGTTGTTATCTCCTGAAACACCTAAATAATACAAAATGTTTTTCAATCAGGCATGTCCAGGCATGCTGAAAGTTGTTATACTTTCTGCGAGAGATATATGATGAAATTCTATGCCCTACAGTGTCCATAGTAGTTCCAGTGCATAGTTACTTTTCCATATCAATATGAATCCACAAAGTATTGCTGTTTAAAATCCATAACTGTTTTTATCTGATTCATCCTTTTAATCACTGAGCAAATGCTTTCAAGAGACATCTAAAATGAAGTCAAAATGATATTCTTCTCAGTAGGTGTGTCTATCATCAGCTCCTTTTATTTCTATTTATTTATGACAAAAATTTCTCCATGATGTTCTTCTGAGGTTGCAAAGGCATTCAGCTTGGAATCTCTATCTTTTTCTTGATGTAAGATGCTTGCTGGCAAATACACTAAAGGAAGTTGAAATCCAGACAAGTAAAATGAAGACATTTAGCAGCTCTTGGGCAGCCAGGGAGTGTGAGGCACGGGAAAAACTGTGTGTCTAGAGTAATCCCTACATAAGCCAAGGATCATCTTTCCTTTGTACGTTACTGCCATCTGCTGCATTTTATCAAGAGACTTTTTTTTTTTTTCCCCATCCGTAATTATAGCCAGAAGAGATCAAAAAGTGTAACCAGCATCACAAAAATGCATATTTCTGCAATGTTACCAAAGCTCTTGGTATGTACTCTTAAATACAGTCCCTAAAGAAGCTTTTTGCCTGGTATTCCATCAGCTAAAACGATGTTTCATACCTCGAAAGGAAAGTGCACAGTTAAGTCATTTGCTTATATTTCCCATCATGCAGACTGGAGACCGTGTAAGGGCTCATTGCACTGCAGGGCTCTCAGGGGCTGCAGAGAAGCACCAGTGCGCTGCTTCAGGGGTGCTGGGTCATGAAGCGTGTGGCGTCCAGCAATTGTTCGCTTCTCCCATAGCAGTAAAATAAATCATCCTAATTTGGGTGGGAGAGTGATCTGAGACATTTATATATCATCTGAGGAAGTAGAAATGTTGGCTGGTCCGAAGGTAGTGGGTTAACAGAAATTATTTACCATTAGTTAAACTAACCTTTCTATATTCCACCCCGCTGCTAAATTTGACTGGTCTTTTAGTGCCTTTTGTGCATCTAACAGATTTACTGCTGTTGGCCACACATACTAGCTATTAAACAGGTTTTCTTCCTTCTCATATAAACTCTTTGTGCTCCGCCTGTTGAATCTCCAGGTCTAGTACCACTCTTAAAGAAGGCGGTTCAGTACGTGTCATTTTCCCCTCTGAAACAAAAGCAAATAATTTTTTTTTTTTTTTTAAGGGCTTCCAAACTTCTAAAACTTCCAAACTTCTGCTTTTGTTGTTGTTGTTGTTTGTTCGTTTGTTTCAGAAGCAATAAAGCTGTAATTCTAGGTACTTTAGCCCACAATGCTAACCAAAGGAGTCCTCATAAAAAAAGAGATACCTCCAACTGTGTGACCAAATTAAAACACTAGTGATGATGTCCAATTTGTACAATTTCCCTTGACATTTCATGCCATGCTGCTGCTATCTGCTGTTAAACCACAGTCAAGTATCACAGTGGGATCTCTGCATGCCAGTGATCGGAGCAACAAGACAGCTCTTAAAGCAAGGGGTTAAGTCCTGCTAAAGTCCAAGAATGACAATATTTTCTATAGTTCAGAGATATAGTATAATACCCTGCAATGGTTTGATTTGTATCTTCCTCTGCTATCTGTTATAGGTGATCACATTTTTATACTATGGTTCACGTATTTATTGCAGTTGATAACTTTCTGCTAAATTGTTAATTCACCAGTATTTTATGGTCTCCTTTGAAGTAAAACTTTTCAGGTTTCATTTTTCTAATATAAAAGGGTGGTGAGTTTAGATAAAAAACAAGAGGAAAAATAGTACTTACACTTGGGTAATATTGAGGTAGTAGATGTTACACAACCTTCGGAGATTAAAATGAAAACAGTGAAAAGATGAACCTTTACTTTTAAGAAGCCAAGGAAAATTGGGAAGGAAATACTGCAACAGAAAAATCCGAATTATATCCATATGGGAGATGGTGAAAGCTGTAGAGTGTAAAAAACCCATGGAATCTTACTTGCTAGTAAGATATGAAGATATGCAAAGCAGCAATAAGGATAAGGAGGATGCTTCTGTATGATTGATTTAAAGAGAGATTTCTTAGATTGCAGATTTCTCTATTTTTGAAGAGGGTGAGTTTAGAAAAATTAAGTATATAACAGCTGACTGTAATAATAATAATAATGAAAGAATAATACCAGAGAAACATGGCTTCTTACAATTAAAAGCTGAATGGCAATTCAGGCCATAGCCTGGAAGTGAACTGAATCCAGAGAGGTAAGATGTAAGATGTTCCTGTGGCAAATCAGGTTGCCCAACCTATGAAGTTCAGTATTTGTATATGAATAAATAAATAAATAAATGTAAGAGCTTCACTTCCATTCAACATGCAGCTCTCTCTGCCAGGAGGATCTGTACATGTCTGCTATATGTGACGCACCTTACGGGGGCAGAAGGTGGCAAGTTCCACCGCCTGCTTGGCAATAAGGTAGTGGGCTGTCAGCCCCTTGTGCAACACTTCACTGGGCCAAGACCCCTTTTTGAAGCTTCAGTGGAAATCAGAGCAGTGCATGCAAACTGCATCCACAAGGAGTAGTTAGCAGAAGAGTCACTGATGAACAGAAATAATTGTAAATATACAGCTTTCCCAATGTGTTCCTGATGATAAACTAACCGGTTTGACATCTGCTTCCATATGCTCCCTCGCTCTGAATCTCTGCTGCTGGAAAGAGGTCTGTTAGGGCAGAAGGAGTAAAATGCAAACTGTGCTTTGCTTATATTTCTGCCTTACAGAAGAATGTCTAATGTCTGCCAAAAACAAAACAAAACAAAAAGCTTCACTTCAGATTTATTCATAATGTTTGTCTTTGCTCTAGACTATAAGGCAGTTATACCTTGTTAAGATCAAACAGTCAGCATTTCTCAGTGTCATTTCTAAGACTGACAAAATGTGACAAGAAAGGCTGTCCCTTTCCCAACCTGGTTATTTTTCTGGAAGTCCCAGGGCTCAGGTCTGTCCCTCTGGCCAGGTTTCAGTCCTATAGCCTTTGGTGGATGATAAACTATTTGGACTTAAAATTCCTCTCTTTCCCTAGTCAGTAAGATGAGTTAATCACTTCACCTCACTTCTTTTTGCCAAACTGGGTTTTTGGACTAGTGACTGAGGAAGACAGAACTAGCGGGAAGCGTGCTTGCTGACATCCAGGTGCATCAAGTGAGCCCACCGCTGGGGTCACAGTCTGAGCAAGACTGAGCAAGCAAACAAGAAGGGGATCTCGTGCCTGATATTGCAAGAATGGGATAAGTACAACCCTGTCTAAAGCTAAGATCATATGGAAATTTCAATGACATTTTCACAGTGAATGTGTTTGATTGTTGCCCTTATGAGTGGCCTATGAAATATGGTACAGATGGGACAAGCCAGTTGAAAACAAAAGGAATCCCATTCATACTGTTTAACTAAATAAGAAACAAATAGCTAAAGAAAATTACAGGAAAAAATCCTTTTCTAGATTGGAGGCTTTTGCAATCCCTTTTGGAAGGGATTGTCTCTCTAGTACTGGCCTTGGTTGTGCACTATCATACTGGATAAATGTTCCATATTCCTAATAGACTTCTGAAAAAAAACTTGCATTTTTATCAGAGGCCTACTAGGAATGTAGAACACTTATCCAGGATGATAATACCTATACTTTTCTTTTTTTTTGTCTTGAAATCTTTCATTCCACAGACATATCTAGAAAGCTTTACTGTCCATTGATTTTTCCAATGATTTTAGTTTGAGAATTTCCTCTGCAAGGCATTACACTGTACTCTAAAAGTCAGGATCATTCAGAGACCACTATTTAAACATTGGAGAAAACCCCCAACTCAGCAAGAAAAGCTCTCAGTAAAATGGGCTGTGTACATTTATATAAATAATTGGGATGCCATCCCAGCAGTGGAGTGTCAGGTAGCCTTTGCTGGGTACAGGGAAAAAGGGACTAGAAACATCCAAAGGAAAACACTCAGCAGTTAGTAGTCCAAAAAGCGACAGATAGTTCCAAATGTTTTCTTTCATGGAACATTGATGCAAGACAGTAGAGATCACAAATCTGAATCATGGGAAAGGTAATTCTTTCCAACAGAGAGACATACCATAAACTAAATCTCACCTCGTATATATTAAAGAGGATTCTCAGGCTGATCCCTATAGCAGCCTTTGCCCATAGCAGGCTTTGCTCATCCTAGAAGGTTTAACTATTCTAACCAGAGTTAGTTTAAAATTGATATTGTAAAACAAATATGAGACTGTGCTATAAATGCTTAAGGTAGTTCATACCTTTTATTGAATTAAATTACAGAAAAGTTTAGCAAAGTGATCTTAACAGCTCTACCAATGATATTCTTACTGGTTTGCTATATGAACTTTAACCTGACAGATAACTAGCAGAGGGAGAAAAATGTTGTATTTGACAGACCGAAAGCTAAGTCTCCGGGAATTCTCTCAGCCTGAACAAAATAAAAATATATGTTCTCACTGAACAAGAACCCTCAACTTTTAATAAAACAGAATACTATATTTTTTTTTCTTAAGAGAGAACAGGAAGACCGCAGACATGTGGAATTTTTGGATGCAAACCTGCCTAAATGCTGTGGACTAAGCCCAAACTCAGAAGAAACCTGTTTACCTGTTTCCAGTTTTAAAGTAACTGATGTTAGAATGGTTTACAATGTATGGAGAAAAAAATCTAGAAAGAAAACTTTTGCAATGAGAATCTCTGGCTTTGGCTTGGAAAGGAGCCTAAACGTTACTATAAATATAAACTATATCCAAATGTGGCCCCCTTAGTCATTCCTGACTGTTGTAGCAACATAAACATTACTCATATTTTAATATATGCAATAATGTCTGTGTGTGCTTCTCCAATACTATTCAAGACTTATTATAGTACATTCACAAGGACCAGGTAAACTTTAGTTCATTGCTCTCAGAAGACCTTCAGGTGAAGTTGTAAATCCCTGTTAGCTTTGATTGACACCTCAGAATAAGACAAATGAAGCTAAGTACTTGTTTTAGGATGACATACTGATTATTTGCAGTGATACCAGAAAAAAAGTGTATCTTGATAAACATTGAGGCATTTCTTCCTAATGAACTGCAGTCTTTCAAAAAACAAACAAAGAAACAAAAATAAAACAAAGAAAAAACTCTACTTTTGTATTCTATAACATGTTTTTGAAGTGTGAAAGTACCTGTTATTTAGGTTTCTAGAACAATCAAATCTATTATTTTGATGTCAGGCTTAAATCTAGGTTGAAGTCACAGAAGCACAGAATGGCTGAGGTTGGAAGGGACCTCTAGAGATCATCTAGTCCAACCCCCCTGCTCCAGTAGGGACACCCAGAGCACATGGCACAGGGTGGGGTTTGAAGATCTCCAGAGAAGGAGATTCTACAACCTCTCTGGGCAGCCTGTCCCAGGGCTCTGTCACCCTCACAGTAAAATTCTTCCTCAAACAGAGCTGAGGAGTGAAGGAGAGAATTTTGTTTTGTTTGGTTTAAAGCCATTCAGTAAACCATCAAGACCCAATGTGTTTTTTTGTGCATGTGTCACTAAGCCTTGACCTCTTCCAATGCTGTAGGTTTTTGAGGGGATACTGAGAAAAGGGCAGGAGGATGACTGGTTTCCACTTGCAGCACAAAGGAAGGAGCTTGCAGCACAGGAAGAGAGTTGTAACACCAGCAGAGATGAAACCCTACTCGGCCTCAATCCAGCATTGGGCTCATGCACAGTTTTTTCAACATCAAAAGAAGTAACTTCATGCTTTGAGTGCTGCCAATATTTAATTTTTTTGCTGGATCTTTTTTGTGAGACTTCAGTTGATATTATTACTTCTTCTTCCTCTTCTTCTTCTGCTTCCTCTCTTCTGCTTCCTCTTCTTCTTCTGCTTCCTCTTCTTCTTCCTCCTCCTCTTCTTCTTCCTCCTCTTCTTTTTCTCCCTCTTCTTCTTCTTCCTTTTCCGCTTCCTTCTTTTTTTAATTTAAAGGCAAGCTAAGTGCTAAGATCTAATATTGAAGATAATTTGAAACTGCCGCTAAAAGCATGGTGTACTAAGCACTTCTCCATCCCAAATCTTCATTAGTTGGAAGAGAGATATTCTGGGACACGACCACATTGTTATTCATGATCAGCATTTGTATTTTTATATTTAAATCTGCCATCTCACTACCACAGATTATTATTCTCTCATCAGATATACCATAAGCAAATCAAAATAGATGTTCCAAATGGCAAATTTAATTGATATATGAGTTTATAAAAAGCATAACACGCTTTATTGCTTTATGAAGATTCAAGCTTCCATGGATCCCTGAATAAGATAACATGTTAGATTTTATGCTGAAATCAAACAAAATTTTACATGCTTCACTGTTCCTTCTTTTCCAAGTTACTAAAAATCACAAAAGCAATGGGTTATATTATGCATGTACTTCATTAGGCTGTGTCTTTGCATCTTGGGAGAAAGGAGGAACAAATTTGTTTTAAAGCATATAATTGCTTCTACAGTATACTGTTATATCGTACTATATTATTATATTATACTATAGCTATACTGTTAACACTCGTCAAATTCCCAGTATGACTGTCAAAAGGAAGAAGAAAAAGTGGGAATGAAAAATCCTAAAATGTGAGTCATCATATATTAGGAAATAACAATTGAATATCAAGTCTGTTTTGCAAGCACAGGTTAGATTAGAAGTATGAGTACAGAGAGGAAAGCCATAGACCTATTATTAAGCAATTTGAACTGAAATCAAAGTTTCTGAAAGCTGGTCAAGGCTATTGAGCAAAAGAGACATCAAGAGAATTTTCTTGGTTAAAATAGTGATCGATTTTCAGGTGGCTTTCCCTGAATTTGCCTAAATGGTAGGTAATTAAATTAACTTTAGTCTGACCATTTTAGTAAGCTAATAACTACAAATATTAGAAGTCTTTAAATATTTTTTGTCACAGACTCTTGTCTTTCAAACTAGATGTGCATATTGCTTTGATTTAATATGCTCAATAAATTTCAACATTTTGCTGATTCAGCATACTAAATCAGAAAACCAGAAAGGGAGAAGTCATAAAAAACATTTTTACCTGGAAAAACATTCCTTTACTTGGAAGAGCTCAAAAGAAAGTGTTTCTGTTGAAATTTCTAATTATTTAAATGACAATTTATATAATTTCCCTTAGAAGTAACAACAAAGACCCTCTACCCAATTACATCATGTCTTTGGCTGATCACTATTCCAATCTTTGAAGTGTATTGGCATTTATTACTTCATGTGTAGACATTCAGGAAAATCTGGATTTAAAGCTAGGTTTGTACAGCAAAGCAGCCATTCTGCCACAACACAAGGATTCAAGGAATTTTGCCATATATTGCAGTTATTAAAACTCAAGGGAAGAAAGCAGAACGTAAATGGGAAGAAAGCCTGCTCTAGCGAGAAATGTAAGGAGACTCGTGATGCCACTTTGTCTTCCGCAGACACTTGCATGTCTATAACAAATTAGAGAGCTTGCCAGGAAGGTACAGAGAGCAAAAAGAAGCCATTTCAAAGAAAACGAATACCATACTGCCATATTTAGTTGATTTCCATCAAGAAACTCAGTCATTAGTGGGGGAAGCTGCTTCCACCAATTTCTGTTTTCACTACTGCTTCTTGGTTACAGTTTTTATGCTCTCTTAAAAGCACATCTGTGCAGGGGAGGTCAGGAAAATGTTGTGAAAAGTAAACCATGTGTCAGTGTCAGGAAATACAAGATAAAGGAGAATCCAGATGTCCTTGGGGCATTATCTCCACCAAATGGAATCCTATTGCCAGATTAGATCACTTGGATGGGTCATACCTTGGCCCCGGGCCATTTCTTTTCTGTAGCTAGGTTATGGTTGAATATAAACTGAGGAAGTTTTACTCCTTGTTTTTTGAATGAGGAGACAAATTAACAAAATTGCTTTCTGAGATATGAGCTATGCCATTGTTAGTTAAGGTCAGCAGTATTGATAAAATATCTATTCTTAAGCAGAAGTCTTTTTTTTGAGGAAAATGCTTGGAGTGATATGAGTGACTTTTCCTTTCAGACACATCCCTTCAGTCTTCACATTGGTAGAACTAATGATGTGAACATGCTTGTCGAATTACATACTGCTTTACATTCCTCAGCACTCTTGGGAACGTAGCTTACAGTACACATTGAAGTGTCAAGTAAGGTCATTTGTTGCTGTTAGTGAATACATATAACCTGTCATTAACATTATGTGGTAAAGAGCTGAGTAGAGCACTATTTGAGGCACGCTGTAGAATCTTTGTCACCTTTTCCTCAGTCTGGCATCATTAACTAAGAGTAACTATATGAAACTATTAATAAAAGTTTCTATAGCAACATTAACTCTCCAACATTACATGTTAAATATTCTGATTATGGGTTAAGTCTCTAATCATAGAATCATAGAATGCCTAAGGTTGGAAGGGACCTCTAGAGATCATCTAGTCCAACCCCCCTGCACACGCAGGGCCACCTACAGCATGTGGCACAGGGCTGCATCCAAGCGGGCCTTGAAGATCTCCAGAGAAGGAGACTCCACAACCTCTCTGGGCAGCCTGTTCCAGTGCTCTGTCACCCTCACTGTCAAAATGTTTTTCCTTAAGTTCCTGTGGAACTTTTGGTGCTTAATTTTGTGGCCATTTCCTCTTGTTCTGTTGGTGGCCACTACTGAAAAGAGGCAAGCCCCATCCTCCTCGCTGCCTCCCTTGAGGTACTTGTACACCCTGATTAGATCCCCTCTCAGCCTTCTCTTCTCCAGGCTGAACAGGCCCAGCTCCCTCAGCCTCTCTTCATAGGGCAGATGTTACAGGCCCCTGATCATACTTGTGGCCCTGCGCTGGAATCTCTCTAGCAGCTCCACATCCTTCTTGTACTGTGGGGCCCAGAACTGGACACAGTACTCCAGATGTGGCCTCACCAGGGCTGAGTAGGGGGGCAGGATCACCTCCCTCGACCTGCTGGAGACACTCCTCTTAATGCACCCCAGGACCTCATTGGCCTTCTTGGACACGCGGGCACGCTGCTTCCTCATGGTCAACCTGTCGTCCACCATGACGCCCAGGCCCTTCTCTGCAGAGCCCCTCTCCAGTAGGTCGGTCCCCAGCCTGTACTGATGTCTAGGGTTGTTTCTCCCCAGGTGCAGGACCGTGCACTTGGCCTTGTTGAATTTCATGAGATTTCTCTCCGCCCAGTTGTCCAGGTCCAACTGAATATATAAGGAGTTGATAGTGAGAGAGAGCAAGCATTAAAATTAACAAGGCTGCTAAGAACAGGGCTTCACAACACTTAAGCTAACACAAGCTATATAAAGAAATCCTCTTGAGCTCTTACAAAACGTATTACATTCAAAGTGGATCTCTGCAGATAAAGCTTTAATCACATATTAGAAAAGTTGTCAATAGGGAGGACATACTTCTCCTACTTTAGCCATGGAGTTTAGTTCATCCTACAAGTTAACAATTTAGTGTGCTAAAATAATACTAAATTTGAGGTCAAGGAGAATTGACTAGAACAAAGTCAATTGTAATTGACTTTGTACTCTTGACTCAAGTCAAGAGTAATGAGCATGGGACAGATCCTGATGCTGTCCAGAGGACTGGCCCCACAATCCCACTGTGTGCCTGGGAACAAAGATGTTTTGGTTCTCCCTTATCATAAGTGATGCCTCTTCCAGGTCCAATCTTTGAATATCTGTGAAATAAGGAAAAGGGATATCTGTGAAGTTAAGTAGGGCCTTGCTGTGAAAATGGAGAATATATGTGAAAGTGGGAGTATGAAGGCTCAAGAAAAACATGAACTCTCTTTTAAGGGTGAAAACAGAGCTTAGATCTGATGCATATGCAGTGGTTAGCATCTCTAACACCATCTGAGGAGGTTGGTGAAGGAGCCTGCTATAGCAAAGATTTTGTGACAAATGCACTGAATGACAACTGAGAGTGACCTGATTTTGCAGCGTTTTTGAAGGAACTAAATTCCACAGCAAAACAGTTTCCAAAGTGGTAGCATGAAAAATGGATTCCAATTGTGATAGAGACCAAAAAGATGTTGTAAGATTAGGAAATCTTTTGAAGAGACTGAATACAACATCACTGATGTAAAAGATGCACAAAGCTGTAAAAGCAGCTTGGTAGCCAAATATACTTACAGCATTAGAAAGATATTTGACAACAAAGAAACATAGTAAATAGGCTCAGGGATTATTCTGAATTCTGAGACCATCCCTTCGATTGCATTCTAACTAGTTAACCAATGCTTTTTATTTCCTGCTCTCTCTGCCCAGTTATTTTATGTAATTAGAGGGACTTGACAGGAGAAGAAGAGATTTCTTATGATCTCATAACAAATCAGGAAAAGTAAAAGGTTCTGAGTTTCAGGAAGAAGACTAATGATGAAAAATGTGGGAAGGGAAAACCAACTTACATAATAAATAAGACAGTATGGATCTGTTAATTCATTTTCCTTTGAACATATCTGAGCTAAGGCAGGGAAATGAATACAGATATTTAATTGTTTTGTCTAGCTCTCTGCAATTTAACGGGGATATTATGGAACTGTTATAAAACTCATGGCTTATGGGCTATGTTTTCTGGACAAAGGGCAGAATTTTTTTGTGGAAAGCTCACAATGTTTGAAGTTTTAAGGAAGCCGAGCTTAACTTTTGAGATGACTGTAGAAAGAGAACACTTTTCTGGGAGTTCAGGAGCGTTGGGCTATATTTTGCCAATACCTGAAAGATAGCAGTCAAGAAAAGCCATACTGAAAAAGCAGACCAGAAAAAAAAAAAAGACAAGTATAAAGACATTGCTTCAGTGTCCCTGCTTGTCTTGAACTAAGTTTTCTGTCATCCAAATCTGTCTGCTGGGTCTTAAGCACAACAAACAGAGGTAACTTCAGAGAGAACAGTTTGTTGAAGCTTTAACTCTTCACTTCCTGAAGCCTTGAAGAGCTTTCTTGTTTCAGAATATAAGAATTCTGTCTCTTTAGGGATATATGGCTTTATGAAAGTGTTATAGTCTTCTGAAGAAATCCATCAATTAGGAATGGTGCTATTAGGATAATGGCACCAAAATACTCCACCACAATAAAACTGAAATATTTTTATTTCAGTCCCATCTTAGTATTATACACACAATACTAAATAGGCCAAAATCTGAAGTTTAGACATTTTTTTAATGATGAAATTTTCTGATGGGCTGCTTTGTTTGAGAGTATGCAATTTTTCTATTTTTATACTCGAGAAGTCTGATGTACTGTAGACATCAAGCCAAAATCAGCCTCTGTAATATTTTAGGAGAGGTTTTTTGTTGTTCTTGGAAGCAGCAGAAATGTCAGTCTGAAGCATTACTTAGCCCTGGAAGAAAAGTTTCATTTTGTAGGATAGTAGCTGTTGAGAAATGAACCCCATCCAAGCCCATGGTGCTACATGCTGTTTTGCCTCCTCCATTCAAGCACTGCGCTGCTGCAGAGCAGGGAGCTGTCAATGGTGTAAAGTTTCGCAATGGTTCAGCCTCTCTTGCATAGACAGATATATTTATTATGCTATAAGCTACAGCAGATACAAGTGAAAGAGTGCCTGCATGTAGGTGTGTGCATGACCTTGTTTGTCTCTGGAGAGCTGCAAATGTAAAAGTGCAAGTGCAGGGCACATCACATCTACATATGACTACTCTTAAATCACAGTCTCTTTGTTTGTTACTGAATATCTGAAAAGTCTGTTCTTCTTATATCAGAGATCATCCCAGAATGCCTGCGAAACTGAAGCTTGGCTGTTTCACTGCTTTGAAAAGCTCAAGAGACTGCTCATTTTCTGCAATTTGCAATTTATGGATGTGGCTTATTTGCATATCACCCATCATGCATCAGTGCCAGTCACTGCTGCAAGAAAAAGATTCAGGGAAAAATATAGCTATTTCCTTGATCTTAACAGAGACACGTGCATTAGTTCCAAAAGGATTAACAATTTTGTTTGTTTGTCTAAATTGGCAGTAACAGTTCCACCATAACCTAAAGATAGTGCTGTGTAGAGAGCTATAAATAACCATTGTATAGCATTCTGTTTTTGGCTGGTCCGATGGCAGTGGATTTTATAATTAATTGATCACAGTCAGTTACAGATTTCTTTGTTCTTTCTCCACTCCCACTGCTGCACTTGACTAGTCTTTTGCTGTTGAAGATCCTTTTTTTTCTTAATATTATTTGCCATAAAGCCTCATACAAATATTGTTCATGTAGGAACGAGTATTCGCCTTCCCCCCACAGTGGGAAAGACAAAGCAGTATTTCATCAACAGGGTTCAATAGAATATCATCAGCATGCACAGTATAAAGCAACCTTCACTTTGCTTCTACTTGTCAAGTGCTTTACTGATTTTAACATGTTGAGTAGCTTCCGTCCCTTCTAGTGAACTGACTATTGTTTTTGTTAGCCTGCTGTGTTCTGGAGTAAACAAGGCTTCGGTCAAGAAAAAAAAAACTTTGTCCATCATAGACTATGCTTTCTGGTGCAGTATCTCTGTGAAGCCACTACCTGCTGCTTACTTGATTTTTGCCATCACCAAAAACACAGGCATTGAGAAAAAAAGCATTTCATAGAATCACAGAATCCTTAAGGTTAATTTCTGGAAAGTCAGTGGAAAGTGGTACTCACTGCTGGCAGTTGAAGGGGAAAGAGGAGTCTTTGAAGAAAATTAAGATTCCATTTTAATTATATAGTTTTAATTTTTAATGCTTATGACTTCAAGCCTGGTTTTAACAGATTAAAGGAAAAAACAGACAAAAGAATAAATATCACAAATTAAGTGATGACTGCCTCAACTTTTCACATAGTAAATGGGAATTCGTTGTTCGGGTACTTTATGTCATATTTGACCTGAGAATCAGTGAACACAAATCAGTGAGGTGGAGCTCCTGCTTTTACACAGAAAGACATTTCATTTTTGGTTGTCATGACCCTCAAGTAACTCTCTGATGATCAGCAACTAAAGTTTCATTTTGTGGACGGAGCTACATGGGCAAAGCTGCACTGTATACTCATATAGCCACTTCCACAGCCTCCCTTTTATGCACAGTTGTATCCAGAGGCAGAACAGATGAAACTGGTTAAAGTTCACTTTTCCTCATATATGGACAGTAATGCTACTATAACAAATATATCCACTGAGCTTCCATAGACCTACAGGGGGCTTCAAATATCCTGTTTCTGCATTATCATGGTCTACAATTAAAAATTATTCTTCCCTTGGAGTAACAGTCATTGTTGCTTCAAAACAAAGACAGTGGCACCTTCTCTGCTTCATGCAGGTGGCACAGGCCTGATGGCAGTCATGTTCTCAGCGCACAGCACTGGATCATGGGGCTGCATCTTCCTCCATGTGCCCCCCTGAGCTCCCCCTCCTCCTGCAAACCACGAAAGATTCAGGTTTTATACTTAAAAACTCCAGGCTGCGCATCTCAGGATGTGCCAATGAAGAATCGTTACCCGGAGCCCCTTTCCATCACGCCTAGTCCTTTCTCTCGGACTTTCATACTACCCGGAGGCCCTTTCTGTCAGACCTAGCACTTTCTGTCAGACTACTTGAGGTTTCTCCTTGTCCTGCCTTCAGATCCCCCTGATCCACTTCTCGTCTGTCTCCGGACAGTCTCGGGAACCCAATCAGTCGTCCGGTCCTGGCTGCCATCGAAGGGAGTCGATCACCAAAAGCTTTGGTGAGGCCCGCCGTTGACCCCGATTGTTATCTGACATTCCCAGAAGGTGGAAGGATCCCGGGCGAGTCCCCAGTTGTGCGGAAAATCTATCAAGAAGTGAATGTCCAAAAAGGAAACAGAAGAGACCTAAAACTTCCTTCAAATAAAGGGAGAGTCCACCGGGCATATTCCTGTGGGGTCTCTCAAATTGCTGGGAGATGCAACCCCCCCTTTTATCCTAATTTCCCGACGAGGGACGCCCTCTCCTTTTTCCCATTGGCCAAGGGACTCAGGAGTTACAGCCTTCCCAGCCCGCCTACACCTAACTCCTGCCTCCCTCCGCCTGTTCACACCTAAGGTCACCTGACTCCTTTGTCCTCCTTGCTGAAGAATGGAGGGAATTGCCCTATTTCCCCTATTTGTAAAGGCCCTCAACTCTTGGCAGATGTTCTTTTGTCCCCCTCAACTCATGGCTCCACTCAGTCTCCCGCTCCTTTGTCCTGCTCTTCACCAGGCTGTGGGGGAACCTCCTTATTTGTGAATTCTCACACCTGAGCTTTCTGCACAATAAGATCTATAATTTAAGAAATCATTTTCCACTAGTGTAAAGCAGTGGAATGTTATGCACCTAAAGATGACTCACTTTGACAATGCACATCAGTAAAGTGTATCATTCTATATGGCTTTCCCAACCTCATGCATATTCCAAGGTCCTTAGCTGATGTATGTCAGAATGCAGAATCTCTGCCTTAAGGAGCTTGCAGGCAGTATCTCTATTCATTTATTTGTACTATTGTCTGACACAGGGGGGTACAGTTCTGGTAGAGACTTATAGGTACATTTTCAATGTAAATAATAGCTAACAGTATTGAGGTTGTTAAAGCAATACTGTTTTGCACTTACTGAATGTATGAACCCAATTATCTGCAAGTACAAAAATAAAATAAAATAGAAACCTATTTTACATACTAGCTGGAATAAAACAGCTATTACATAGAGAGACATTCCCTTGCTGGGGAGGGGGAGAAGGTGGAATCCCCTCCCCACCCCCCAAAAAAGTTTCATGGAAGTCAAGCAATAAGGATAAAATAAGAAGTCCACAATCTTCTAATAAGCAAGCAAAGCAGAAAATCCAAATGAAATCCAAGAAACCAGAACTTACTCAGTTTTTCAGTAACGAAACACAAAGGTAATAATACCTTTCATAGGAGAAAGGGAAAAAGAATAAACCGATATCAAAGGCAGCACAGGAGATTATCATCTTTTTGATTATCTGTTACCGCCCATTTAATTGCAGTCTGTGATCTGAAAATTCAAGATAAAGATCAGTTATGGAGCTTTTAGTTTTGAATACTTAATAATGCTGCAGTTCCTCCTCCAAATGGAAATGTCAAAACATTGCTACCAATAATCCACCCAAACTATTTAAAACTCACCCCATGCTTATCCTTTTGCTACATGTAACATATGAGTATTTTCAGCATCACAAGAAATCAACATTTAGTGGAAAATGCAGTGACAATTTATGTTACTGCTCCAAGTCAAATACAGCAGATGCAATATCATTGTTCCATCATCTCACTCTTCTCTGTGTTTTAGGTTTTAGTGGGGCTAAGAGTGAATTTAGGTAGCGCAGAGCCCTTCTGCAAGACATTGTGTTAGTAGCTCTGAGGAAGATTGAAGTTCCCTCCTGGTAAACCGAATAGCATTAGGCTATCATTGTACTTCTTTATAACCCATCCCCTTCTCTCCAGAATAAATTAAACCATGTTCCATTTGCTGCTCAGCTCACTCTTTAGCTGAGCAATGAGGAGATCTTCCTTTCCTGTCAGAATCACTTGCATAATTCCTATTTCTGTCTCTTACTGTAAGTCACACTCATAGACCAAAACTTGGGCCTAGTTCAAGGTGGCCTGGTTTCTACCTGCCTTACATAAAAGTAAGACTGATTTCAGAACAGGATTTCCAATGTATGTGCAAACAGCTGGGATGGCACCAGGAATCCTGGACACCAGGTCAAGTTAGCCTGGCTTAGTAAGCGGTACTTGAGAGCTATGGGGTATTTTGGTGCATCAAAATATTGATTTTTAAAAAAATATGTGGCTGGTGTAATGGATATTTTGAGTAACCACAGCTTTAAAAGTAATCTAGAATTGCATACAAGTCACTTAGAATGCTCTTTACAGATTTTTAGTAATAAACAGATTGCTGCAAATTACATTCCCCACTAATCAACCCAAGTGGTTTACTAAATATCAGTTCCAGATTTTCTTCTCCCGTCTCCTGTTGACATCATTTTCCTCTTTTGTGTTTTCTTCTGACTCTATGTAGCAGTTATTTTAACTGCCTATTAATACAAAATTGCTACTGCTTGTGCCCTTTCTAAATCCTGTTAGTGCTTTGTTAATAGTGCTGTCAAATGCATCCTCAAACCTCTCACTGCTAATGTGTTTCTAAATTCACTCACATAAAAAGATTCTATGCTAAACCCCCCCCCACCGCGGGCCACCGTGGATGCCTGTTTTGCATATTGGTTTCCCAGAAGGCAGCGGGGCAGCAGCTCCCCACTAATAGGGGCAGGTTTACTCCCGATTTTAGGGGATATTTCTTTGCTGTTGCATTTCTCGACCTTTAAAAAGCCCGAAAGCAGTGAAAAGCCTTGCAGGTGAAAAAGTGCTGGGCTACTTCAGACATCACCACAACCTGAGAATCAGCTAACATCAGGTGCTATAAATACTGAAATCAGTAGAAACACATTTCGGCTGGTCCGAAGGTAGTGGGGCATCTCAATTGATTGTTCACAGTCAGTAACAGATTGATCTCTTTGTTCTCTCTTTCCCCCTCCTTCCCACTACTGCACTTGACTAGTCTTTTGCACTTCAACATCTTTTTCTCCTTTGCTCTGCTCTCAGCCTGATTTAGTGCAAGCAAGAATGCCTACAACATAAAAAAAAAAACACTTTTAACTCCACAAAAATCTAAAATGCTACCTTTACCTCACTTCTCACCTCCTTATATCTACAAAATCTCATTAAGCATGGAGTTGCAAGAGCCACACTTGCAGCCAAACATAAATAATTTAGTTCCTCCTGTCAGGATGTTGGTGCTATGGACACCCCATGAAACAAACTGGAGCCACCCATGTTGCTGTCACCTGGGGCAGGGATGACAGAGAGCATGGAGAGGAGCCCGCACACAAAGGCACCACAGTCCTTGAGCACCAGCCCTAGAGATGGTAACATTTTTGAGAATTTGGAAGTCACTACCTGAAGTAGAAGCAAAGAAAAAATTTCCAAGGGAAGAGGAACCTTGCAAAAGAGCACTTAACTCTTTTGGGAAAAATTCTATACTTTGGAAGTGAAAGCAAGAAGTAACAGCTAGTTATTTCTCCACAACACTTGTGCTGCCTTTGTATCTTCCTACCTCTTTGTGTCCTCGTTTCCACTTCTTCCTGGTGCTCCATTCTGTTCCATTCATTCTCTCTTTTCCTTTTCTCATCTTCATCTCAGTACTTGTCTAGCTCCCGTGCTCCCACTACTCTTTGTTTTATAACCCTTCCTAAGTCTTTCCTCCAAGAGCTGAAATGCTCAACCCCCCTCCTGTCACTGGTATTGTCGTTGCAGGGAAGAGGAGATCTATCCTCCAGCTGCACCCAGTCCACAGTGACATTTGCCGAATGGAACAAGAGCTACAGATGCCTTCCTTCCTCCTGGTGCCTAACAATCCTAGAATCACTAGCACTCATTGCTTGGGTGCAGGCATACGAATCTCTCTTAGTGCCCTGATCCAGCATAAAATAGGTTGGATACTAGAGTGGAGAAATTTCCAATGGCCCAAGCACCCCATGAATAAGATGAGCAAACCTGCTCTGGCTAGTAGGTTGGCGATGAAGTCTCCTTTTCTTTCTATGCCCTAAAGGATTTTCAGTTCTCTAAGCAGAGGCAAAGGGAAGGCACATGTCTTGTAGAGGCAGATGACTAGAGCATGCTCTTGAGATGCACATCAAAGCAATTTTAGGAAGAGGAAGGAAAGATCCCACCTTGGTCTTCAACAAAGTCTGTAATAACCCATGCTTTTCAGACTTCTCCTTCCACTGCAGAGAAGAGTCACTTAATTTTTTAGGTACTGAGTCTTTTCCTGGATTTAAATTATTGTGACTTAGCGATGAGGAATATTTTGTTGTCACCATAATACAGAGTTTATATATCTTATTCTGAAAGGCTTTTGACACTGCATTGAATTTAGGAGAAAAAAAAAAGATAGCAAAAGTTCCATCTAGGAGTTGGAAGGAAGAGTCTTAGGAAGCATCTCAGAGAGCAGAAAACCACATAATAATAATTTCTTTCTGGTGGGAAACAAATGAGCCCAGCACTATGTTGCTGAGTACATCTGATCGACTCTTTGAGGCTAAAGACCATGAAACAATTATCAATTTAATTGTTAGTTTCTTCATTCACTACAGAGGCACCTTGCTCAAGTCTAGTAATGCATATTCAATCTTTTCATCATTGTTAAAAATGCGTAGCCTAAGTAAGTTGGTTATTGATTTCACCTAGTGAGAAGCTGAAAAGAGCAGTTTTAGAATTACATTTGTTTTCAGCTTGTCAAGACCATAAAGTGATATTCTCAATTCCAGATGGCCATCTTTACATTTTTCTGTTTATTCTGTTTCTAAACTAATGTTTCTGAGGCTACAAATTTGCTTGCAGCCACATAGCTATTGATCTGTATTAGATAATGGCTGCACTGCCTGCTATTCATGGGTACATACTCATGATTACTGGTAGTATCCTTGTTACCCTGCTTCCCTTTTCCTTTCCAGGCTGTGCATTCTCCATCAACCACTTAGGCTGACCAATGCAAGATACTTAGGTCTTGCAGCCAGCAGTGTTTTCACAGCCAAGGGGATGTCTTATTACTTATACATGCATGGTTCAATAGCATCTCCCCAATCCAGAGGGTTTAAGCACTGTATGTCTGATTCAGGTTAACCATTCCTACACTATGTGATTCCATTCTCAGCAAAACAAGACTACACTTAAAACAAATGAAATGAAACAAACACTGAATTGGCTATGCCACTGGGGTTTGTTGTCACATCACTGGTATTAAAGAAGGATTTTTTGATGCTTACTGGTTCTTTTGGATTGTTTCCAGTGTGAAGTGCTGCAATTACCCCTGCTGTAGTAGAAAACAGCTGGACTCAAAGGTCTTATTAACACTTGTTGTGATGAATCTTGGAAGAGAACAACCAAAATAAAAGCCCACTGTGAGCTTTTTTCATATAAAGATTGTTTTTTGTTTGTTTGTTTGTTTTTCAAAATTTATCTGTTTGTGTCTGAACTGAACATTAGGGACAATCTATCAGAATAAATAAAAAGATATGCAGGGTAATAATACCACTTATATTTCAAAAGACTGTTTAGTACTCCAACTAATGCACTGTTGGATCAATTTCTGCAGTATTTCTGTGCTCTGTTGCTTTCCTGGAAGCACCTTGAACAAAACTCAACCTACCTGCTACCCGGCCTTCCATGATGTTCTCCTTCATTTAGGAGAGCTGCAGTTTGATTACAGCCAGTGGAGTTTTAGTGGTCATCCATTCCAACATCCTGAGAATTCAGAAGACCCAAAATAGCTCAAAGCATAAAACAAATAGGAAAAAAATGCCAAAACTTACAACTAAATATACTACTTCCATACATTAGTGTTCAAAGATGCATAGGAAGTGTTCCACCTAGCCGGTAGATGCAAAACTGCACTCCTTACTCAAAATAGTTTCACTTTCAAGAGGCACATTGCATTTCCTGGATGCATTTTCACAGAATCACAGAATGGTTAAGGTTGGAAGGGACCTCTAGAGATGATTTAGCCCAATCCCCCTGCACAAGCAGGGACACCCAGAGCATGTGGCACAGAGTAGCATCCATGTGGGTATGGAAGATCTCCAGAGAGGGAGCCTCCTCAGCCTCTCTGCGCAGCCTGTGCCAGTGTTCAGTTACCCTCACAGGAAAGAAGTTCTTCCTCACACGGAGGTGGAACTTCCTGTGTTTCAACTTGCACCTGTTACCTCTCGTCCTGACCACTACTGAGAAGAGTCTGGCCCCATCCTCCCTACAATCACTCCTCGGATACTTGAACATGTTAATCAAATTTTCTCTTAGCCTTCTCTTCTCCAGACTAAACAGACCCAACTCGCTTAGTCTTTCCTCATAAGCATCTGCTTCAGTCCCTTAGTCATCTTTGTGGCTCTACGCTGGACCCTCTTTAGAAGCTCAATGTCCTTCTTGTTCTGGGGAGCCTAGAACTACACACAGTACTCCAGGTGCGGTACCCCACAGCTGAGTAGAGGGGCAGGATCACCTCCCTCAACCTGCTGGCAATGCTCCTCCTGATGCAGGCCAGGATGCCACTGGCCTTCTTGGCCACAAGGGCATGTTGCTGCCTCTTGGTTAATCTGTTGTCAAGCAGGACTCCCAAATCCTTCTCTGCAGAGCTGCTTTCCAGTAGGTCAGTCCCTAAACTGTCCTGGTGCCTGGGGTTATTCCTTCCCAGGTGCAGAACCCTGCACTTGTCTTTGTTGAACCTCATGAGATTCCTCTCTGACCATCCTGTCCAGGTCCCTCTGAATGAGCCCTCTAGAGCGTCAACCACTCCACCCAGTGGAGTGGTGTCGTTGGCAAACTTGTTGAGGGTGCACTCTGTGCCCTTGTCCAAGTCATTGATGAACAAGTTGAAGAGCACCAAACCCAGTACTGACCCTTGCAGGACCCACAGGCCTCTAACTTGACTCGGCCCCATTTATCACCACCCTCTGGGGTCTGCCATCCAGCTGGTCCTCAATCATCCAGTTCACACTTCTACAGCTTCTTTATGAGGATGTTATGGGATGTTATCCTGTGGCTTAGAAATCAAGATTAGCACTTAACAGTGTTGTGGAGCTGCATCTGTTAAACTAAAGTTATTAAGCTCAATATGGAAAACAAACCTTTTGAAACCTGAGACCTGAAACATAGAGCATATGGGAAGTGGGATAAGATGTCATGGGAAGAGGGGAGTGAATGGCCTGGTCTTGATTTTTCTGCCTTTATAGAAAATAGGTTAGCATTTGCTTTTTCTGAGTACACTTTTGGTATTTTCTGTTACTTGACCTCTATTATTTTGACCAGCAACTTGGTAGGCAGTTTTCCAGAATAACTCTCCTACACCTTGGGGCAAAACATACCAAATATCAGTAAGTTTACGGTAGTTTAGACACAGCACATAGGAGAGCTTTAACCAAGAGCTGGCAAAAAGCATTGCAACAAGCATTAACTTTCAGCATGAAGTAGCAGATGGTTATTCAAAAGCCCAGCCTATAGAAATCTATTATGCAACTTATAGTGTACTTCAGTCTGTGAAGCACTATCAGAAGCTGGAGAGCTGTGATCAGCTGGGACAAGACTCTAGAGTCTTTCTCTGCTTTGCTCAAGGATCCTACTCCATGGTGCCCTGAAGAGGGAGTTTCACAGCCTAAGTGCAACAAGCCCGAAACAAATTGCTAAGCAAACATGAGGCTGTGCACCAATCCATGTAAGTGGGTACGCGCTTGTTTGTACAGCTCTTGACCAGTCCCTGTCCCTCCCTATCAAGGGCAGAGTGTCTGTATCATTGCAGACACTGCAATGCTTGACTCTCTAATCCTTGACCAATTCCAATTCTGACTGCAATCAAAACTCATTTCGGAGCTTAAGATGCTTGCAGCAAATTCTCCTGCCTCCCACAGAGAAAGGACACAAGGCCAGCAAGCACAGCCCGTGCTCAATTTCCAAAAGCCTTGGATACTATTTTATGTAGTCTTCTTTACATTTCACTGTTTTAGAAAGCCATTACCACAGTACACAGCAGGAAGATAAGTAAACTTTGTGTGGAAGGCCTCACTTTAAAGACCTTACTTGCTGCCAGCCAGATCTTGGACCAGGCCCAAGGATCTCCAGAACTAACATTTAAGTAGAAAAAGGGATTCTAAGCCAGTGTTCACTGCAGCCTTTAGTGCCTCAGGCAGAAAATCTAAGCTCACTTACTGAGCTATTAGAGTTGAGTACTAGGATTGCTGTCGACCTTGGTTCTTGACCCTTCAGGAGAAGGTGACCCTTAAAAAAAAAAAAAAAAAAAAAAGATATCTTATAGTTTGCAGAATAATTTACCATGGAATGCGTGTGTGATCTCAGGGGACAGACTTTCTTGGAACATACCTGGGAACTGCTGCTACTGCACCAACCCAGCCACCAGGGAAGGAGGAACCGGAGGTTTTCTTCCCTTTGGAAGTATAAGCAGATTTGCAGTAATATGCTTATGCAGCTGTGGCTAAGAGAAAATAACTTTTTTTTTTTTTTTCCCTTCAAAGGAAAAAGGAGAGCCATCCAAAACAGATAATCGGCACTTTGGTGTTACTTTAATGGATGCATCTTTCCCATGCACCAGAAAAGCAATCAAAGAAATGCAAGATGTATCCATAGAATTTTAGAGAAGATCTTCACATCTTTCCCCTTTAGTGGTATCAATTGTGTTCAAGTAGCTTTTCAGGTAGGAAGCATTATGCAGAGGCATAACGCTCAAGTCATCCCTTTGAGACTTCTGCCACAGACCTAGGTTTTGCAGAAAGTTTGTGTGTGCTGTAAGTATCACACGGAGTGGAGCTAGGTATAAAGATACAAACAAGAAAAAGGCTGCTTGCTTTCCAGCATGGCCAATGCCAAGAGATGACAGTATCCTTTTCTCTTGCTGGGAAGCAGAGACAAATACATGGAGAGGTGCAGCTGTCAGGGTGGTACAGTCACAAAATATGGCTGCCACCAACATAAGATGGATTAATGCTTGATTACTGCTTAGACTCACAGTTGCTTGGGTTAATAGCATCTACTTTTACAGTTGAGCTGGCTACAGTACAGCTCTTAGTCTACAGTTTTGTCCTAGGAGCAACAGAGCTTTGATAAATAATAAAGATAAATGACAATGATAAAGAAGAAGAATTTCATTTTTCTGCAGTATTAAGTAAGGCCTACTGCTAGGTGAAGAACTGAGTTTGTCTCAAGCTGGGGGACAGCACAGAATACAGATGGGTAAATTTAGACTTTGAAACACTTTTCAAAATTTAAATATATCAGTTCAAATATAAACTGATTTTCAACCAAGACCAATCTCAGTCTTTCCTATGCACAAGTATTTATTACAAGTCCTTTAAGACTGCAGAAAGTGAAGTGTATTTTATTCCCTTCCTACAGGGAAGAGCTGCAAAAAGAGCAAGTGATGTCTAGACAAAGCATTCAGTAACAGCCTTGCAGTTTATTGCATAAACTCAAAATATATCCACACATTTAAAGATGAAGAATGTGGAATCCCCCCTCTACTGTGGAAAGTGGAGAATGGCAATGCCAGGGCCTCAAGTGAATGATTACGTGGCTTAAACATAAAGCAGTAATTGAGACCCAATTTGAATACTTAGCACTCTGCAGCTTTTGCTGATAAACAGGAGCTGAAAGGCATTCAAGCACATCCCAGCACCCAGGGGAGATTTGATACTGGGCTTTTCATATGGAGGCTACTGCTGTGCTCTATTTACTAGCTTCAATTTAATCTGAGCAAACAAAAAAGTCTTCGTGCAGCCTCTGCAAGTATGATTCAATAGTCCCTTTTTCCCTGGGTGCTGATAATAAGAGTCAGCGGGGACAGAGCCATGTTGAGGCAGCAGGGAGACACATCCCTTCACTAGGAAAGCAAAGATGCAGCAAAGGGTAAGAATGATGTAGGCTCTTGCTGCTTTAGGTCCAGCCACTCTCTGCATGCAGGCTTGCCCTTGCTATGCAGAAATCAGTCTCTTCACCCTCTATCTTGTTTGTATCTACATGCCCTCCAAAAATTGAAAACTAATGCAATAAAGGAACATGAAAGGAAGACTGATTATACTAGTCTTTTATAAGTTAAGCCAGAAAGAAGTTTCATCTGTAAAATGAACATGTAGCAACATTGCTCTGGTGACACTCACAAGCCACACACGCTGCAGCATGAGAGAAGAGAGAGGCTGTACTTCAGGAAAGTTTTGATTTTTTAATCTGCTATTGGAAGTGAAGGTTTGGAGATGCTTGTGGTGACTTTATCTTTAATGTACCAGGGAGAAGAAAAAAAAGGATAAGAAGGAAGAGTTAAACATAGGATATGCTGCCCAGTAAGAGTGTACAAACATTGTTTCACCCTGCATTTCAGGTTGCAGCTTCCTTAGCCTAGGAAGACAAACTGCAGCAGGATAGAAGCTACCTCTTGAGGGATATGGTTCAAAACTGGTTTCTGACAGTCTTTATATGCCCAGTTACTTCTTCCAACTTCTTTCTAGCCCTTTTGGGGTTAGCAACCCCCCAAACCTAAAACAAATATGATCCCAACAACTAAAGTCTGCTCCATTTCTCAGAAAGAAGAGGTAGTAACAGCAGGCCATGAACCACTAGAAAGGATGCAGCTTATTACAAAAGTTCCAACAATTCTGTCCCAATTCCTTTTACAGGCAGTATGTTTTCATTACTAAACACTCATACCCCAGACAGGCTGAGAACAACGCTTTGAAATGTATTTTAGTTTAGATTTTTTTTTTTATTATTATTTTAGGCACCAGTAACCCAATCTTTTAAAGGTTGCTAACATCCCAAGTTCTGCATTTTACCTTCCCAGTGGCTAATGAAAATTAGGCACTTTTAGGAGAATGAACACTCTACACTAAATGATTAGGCCAAAACAAAGCTCACAGGTATTTTAAGACAGTCCTTAGTGTAAGCAAGTCTGGCCAGCTTGACACAGCCTATGAGTTTATGGATGGATCCATTAGTTCACATCAAAATCCACTGCTAAGCACAAATACATGTGTGTGCACATGTACACAGTGTGCAGAGAGCAGCTGTGACCATTTCTTGTATATGCAATAACTCCCATAAGAATAAAGCACACCAAGCTGCTTCCTCAAAAAGAGTCACTACCAAGCAGCATTTTTTTAATCTTTTCTGTAAAATAAACCCATGGTATAAAAACTTGACACCAGAATGCAAATACCACCTTTCAACAGATGTTTTCTTCAAAGCACCTACCATTTCAAACACACTTGGGAAGACCTTTAAGATAAATTAGTGAATAAGGGCTGGTACAGAGAGTTCAGTTGGCGAGGCGCAGAGAGGGGAGGAGAAAAAAAAAAAAAAAAAAAATTAATATCACCCTCTCTACAGAGATGCACAGCAAAAAGCAGCCAGGCCCAAGGCATGTTTAGTTAGCATGCTGCTGTGTCTGCTTTCAGAAACTAATTAATTTGTCTACAGTTCAGAAATACCCTCCTTATCCTGAGCAATGTATACAATGAATGTGCAAACAAAAATACAACAGAAGAGAGATTAGTTCAAACCAAACATGAAACCCAACAATAACCATCAAATAAAGAGACAAAAAGAAACATTTTTGGTAGAGGGATTCCCCTCTCCTTTTCTTTTTGGTAGAATCTTTTAAGTTAAAAAAGGGTTGCACTGGAATCAAAGAAGCAAGCTCAAGATAGTCACAAAAAATAAAGGATGTATTTGTCTCCAAAGATCAAAATCATAACTAATGTAAGATATTCATGTCAGAGAGAAGTTCAGTGTCCAGAAAAAGATTTCTGCAATACAAAAAAACAAAATATATATACTGCAATTGTTTTACTGCTCAAGAATTTCCTTCTCAAATAGCCGAATTCTTCTCTAAACAAGTTTTGACAGTAACTTGCTTTAACTACATTGTACAAATAATTCTTTCTTCACCACACTCAGCTTATCTAAAGCTCTTCTTTTGTTCTGGAGAGTTTTGTCACATGCTCCTCTATAAATTTACTCAAATGCTCTAAATCTCTGTCCCCGCCTTCAAATTTAATGGGGTTGTTCTTATTGTCCCTAGGAGCAAAGTAGATGGTGGGGAAACCCTCCACTTTGTAGTGGTCACTCATCACATCATTGGCAGTAGCATCCATCTTGGCTATGACTAGATTCTTCTCATTCCTGTATTTTTTGCCTAGCTCAGTATATACAGGTTCTAGTTTCTTGCAGTGTCCACACCATGGGGCATATAACTCTATGAGCACATCATTCTTGGGATCCATTACTATTGCATCAAAGGTTTTACCCACTACCACTTTTACAGGCCCTTTGTTATTTTTTGGCACTGGCTGGGACTTCACAATAGGCTTCAGTTTTCCTACAAGGAAACAAAACACACAGCATTATTAGAATACAGGAAGAGCAATCCCTATGATCTCCACTAAGAAAAACAGAACAAGAATATGTCTTCTTGATACGGAATATTACATTACATAGGAAACTTATTGCAGCATGAAAAATGGGTTAGCTTGCTGGCAACATTTAATACAGTAAGCTGGTTAAATATGAGCAGCAGAATTTGCTTCATGGTTCCCCGGAAGCGCTCTCCCTCTTTTTAGGGGTATCTGTCAACAATGCATTAGATGGACAGCAATTTATTATACTAGTCATGAATATAAATGATCAACTACCGGCACTTCAAAGCTACAGGAGCATATTGGACTTGCCAAACATATATTCCATATCAGAGCTAGACAGATGCCACCATGTAGTCCAGGTAAAGTTAATGAACCGAGTTTAACAGAAGGGGCAAGAGACATCCAAAAGCCATAAGCCATAAAACAGCATAATGTTGCACACATATATAAAAGTATATTTATATTTAAGCTGGTTGTACCCATCACCTTGGGGAAAACACACACCTTTGGAAAGAAAAATAAATGGTGAACAATAGTAAACAGAAAAGAGAACCTCATTTTAGGGACTGTACCTTTTTTGAATGCAAGCACAAACTGCCTGAGTACATCAGAATCAAACTCCTCTGGCTCCATAGCATACTTTTTGCCACCTTCATCAAGGATTGCCGCATTGACATCCTCTCCACTTTCAATCAGGCCCAAATCTTTTATTTCAGAAGAATAGTCTTCCTCATCAGAAAGAGCAAAGACATATTCAGGGAAGTCTTTGGCCACTTCCAGGACTTTGCTTCTCCAGTACTGGGTAGCTGACATCACAGGAACACAACAAGGTTAGTGATTTCTAGTTACAACATCCTTCTGCATGCAGTGGCTCAAGGGTTATCCTAGTTAACTTACCAACACGATAATCGAAACCAAAGTCCACAGTATAATAGACGACCACTAGAGGACGCTTCGAGTATCTCTTAACCTCATTGGAGGGCTTGCGATGACCAACTAGAGGCAAGGCATGTTTTAATACATGCTCTTTAATCTCCAATCCATCTGTAGTGTCCTGTTTAGGAAAAGAGACCAGAAAACAGATTTAACTGATATTCCTGTTACAAATCACTGTGCATGCACAAATGAAAAATAGAATATGCAAGTTATACAGAGTGCCCTTACTATATCCTTCAAAAACTAGATTCACACTTCATCTTTAGATTGGTTAGTTAAACAGTGCAGTAATTACTTGAATATATAGCTTCTGGGTTCATTTTATAAAGCTTATTAGAACAAAAAAAGCAAATTTTGGAGGGGGGTGGGAAGGGAATTGGAAAACAAATTGCATCAAATATTTATTAAGGTACTTTCAACAGGAAAATGTCAGCTGCTCATACATGCAGCTTAACAAGCCTTCTTACAAGTCTGTGAGCACACTCTGTAGCTTTGGGCCAAAACTCACTTTAAAATCCAAAACATGCATCTTTGGCTCATGCTTTGACTGAAATTTTTCTGGCTGCATGACCACCAATTTTCCAAGCGATACTTTCAATAATTTTGCAATCTCATTGCTGAAGGTATGATGGAACTTGTAATCTTCTCTTAAACCATTAGCTAAAAAAAAAAAAAAAAAAAAAAAAACAAAACCACACACACAGATCAGGAGAGGAAAAAAAGTCATTAGATAAATAACTAGGAGCCTTTGTCTGAAACTTTGCAACTACACTGCAAGGTTGTTCCCATTCTTTTCCATTCCCATTTCAGAGACTTAGATTGCATCAAAATCTTAGAGATGAGTTTTACCACCTTTCAATTGTTTCCACTCAAAGAAGTGGAGATGTAACAAAAAAAAAAAATGGAGAGCATATAATTTGAATAGCCCTATTTCAATATTTTGAACAATCCTTCTGCTTTATAGTTCAATTTTAAACACTTCAAAACTTTGAGCAGCATCCAAATCACACAGTGAATTCACTATATCTATCCGTCTTCAAATCTTGGCTTCCCCCAAATAAAGGAGGGAACTCAGTCATCTACAACTCAGCCATCATGGGGCAGGTGTAGAAAAGTTCTTTACTTTTCTAGCTGTAGAAACCAAAGCTCTGAATCCAATCATAAGTGGTGGTAGCCCCAGAAGCATAGTCATGGGGAAAAGAACTGTCCACATTGAGAGCAATGCTCTTTGAGACACCAAAAGTGGCTCCAAGTAGTTTGAGCATGCAAGGCATAGAAGGACTGACTAAAGAGACTGAGGTAGCAGCGCTTCGTCTCTTCCGTATTGTCCAAGATACCATTAATGGGACCACTACTGTGTCCTTGTAAGGAGGTTCACAGAAACAGACATTGTCAGGGATACCAGTCAACAGATGGGCAAGGAGACCAACTCTAATCCATATTCACATTATTAGAAAGAGACTTCCCAAAATATGGCAACCACCTAGAGGAGAGCCTGTTGCTTCAGCTGACTAAAGCGAGTCCCTGCTTCATATCCTGCCTTTCATCTCTCTCAGCATCCATCCTCATGCACTCCTCTATAGGACTTCTTAACTTGCCTCTCTGCCTGTCTTGGCCTGTGCAGTTACAGACTGCTCCTCTCCTTCCCCACTCCTGATCCAGCACCTTTCTGCAGCAGATGAGCCTGCTCCTGTTTTTCTGTTGTTGTTGTTGCTTTGTTTTTTGTTTGTTTGTTTTTCTCTTCCAGGCCTCCCACCCCAAAGATGTTCAGCAGAGCACAGCATTTGTAACTGTCAGATGGGAAACTACAACATGAAATAAATTAGGCAGGCTTTAAGCCAAGAACATTGAATTTCTTCCTCAGCTAGGAATTTTCCTTCCTCTCCAGTTCTCAAGCTTATGCCTTAGCTTAATACTAAGATCTCCTGTTACTGGCAGACTGATATATTAATTATATCCTCAAACTTTGGTGTGAGCTTTTTCCTCCCCCTCTCCTCTCCTTGAATGCAAGTGAAAGATCATCCTTTAACCTCCCTCCTCTCTTCCCACTCAGCCTCCTAACCAAGCTAATAGCATAAATAAAGGAAGTCTCTTATGTTCATAAGATCCTGGTCAGAATCCCAGTAAACATTCTTGCTTAATGTTTTAAAAGATTCTTTACCTGCTTCCTGATAAAGTTGATACTTTTTGTCTGTGTCTCCACTGAAAACACCAATAATGATGACATCATCTCCATCTTTCAGAAATTCCTGTACCTGTTTAGTAGCCTGAATCTGTTTGGAAGGAGGACCAGCCTGTTCAATCATATAATCCACAATACCTGGAACACAAAAAAAACCCAAGAACTTGTTTAGAACATTTTGTCACCTGAAAGGTTCAGAGGTTCTCTTCTCTGACGTTAATACCATATTTCACATTGACAATATTCTGAGTACATCAGAAACAAAAAACACTAATTTAATATATTTTTTTAATTAACAGTCTGGTTCTAGATGCTCTTCCAGGTTATTGGCCTTACAGCCTCTTTGAAATTCAAGGCCATTCACAGTCTCCTGACCCTGCCACTAGACAAAATTGCACTTAATTCTACTTTACTAATATTAAAAATTAGTACTGAACACTGCCAGCCCTCAGAAGGCTATTATTTTCTCACACTTCTACTGCCTTATTACGTGTACTTAACTTAGTTTATCTGAAAAGGAGCTTATGGTACTACCTGATGAAAAGATTTTGTAAAAATTATCAGATACACAACTTTTCTAATGACTTGCTTAGAAATTAGAGAATTTTTTAAGGTGTGCCCAGCTATCCCAGAACAAGATTTCTTCAAGTGAAATACCATTCCTGAGATGCAAACAATTCTGTAAGTTGTGAAGTCACATCAGTACATTTGTGGTCAAACCCTTAAAAAAAAATAAAGTTGTAATACCGTATTTTTCTCGTGGACCATTGTAATCATAAGGTTTGCCCTTGCGGAAGATTTTCAGAGTTGGATAGCCAGTAACATCAAACTTCTTAGCAAGCTCTGTTTCAGCAGTGGCATCAACTTTAGCAAGGTGAATAGGTGGCATGTGCTTGCTGAGCTCCTGGGCAGCCTTCTCGTACTCTGGAGCAAACCTTTTGCAGTGCCCACACCTAGGAAAAGAGGAGTGGGAAAGGGGCAATTTTTTAAGCCAGAAGTCCTGCTAGGTGCTTTCCGCACCTGAAGGGGAAGGGTGCTAAGTTTTTCTGAATTAGATCATTTACTTCAACCTATGGAAAAAATTCTCAGACCAGGGACACTTAGCTCTCCCATCTGAAGCCAGGCTCTATGCTTGTTCCTGCATTACTATATTACCTTCCTTTTCAGTGATGTAACTTTTAAACCAAAGATAAACCCTCTCCAAGAGTTTGCTATACCTCCCAATATGTTCCCAACTCAGTAAGTATGTAGAATCTCCAAGAAAAAAAAAAAAAAATACATAGGCACTAAAGCTCTGGAACCCATCCCTGGCTGAGATGTAGATTCAATCTAGTCTTCAAGAGAATGCAATATGGTTTTAAGTTCAGATGAGAAGTGATACATATCATAGACAGATACATCGCACAGTGTTGAGGCAAGCCACCTTAGAAAAGGAATAAGGAGAGAAAAGTATTGTATTGGCAGACATCAGCTCCTGTCTGCTAGTTTTGCCAACCGTTTTCAGGACTGTTGTGCTAAAAAAGGAGAGCCAACTGCCTTCTTGCTTACCATGGGGCATAGAACTCCACCAGAATTATGTCAGCATCATTTACAACTTCATCAAAATTATCCTTGGTCAACACTAGGGTAGCTTCTGGTGGAAGGGTCCAGTTGGGGTCAGAAATTTCCTTGACTTTAGCCACAATAGCTGAAAGACAGTTCAATTGCCCAATTAGCAAGTCTGCATCATCATATCTGTAGTATAGGCAGTGAGAGACTTGATGTGAACATTTTGAAATCAGTGGTACACATAGACCAAACACAGTCAGTATTGCCAAGAAGCCCTTTAAAGTGTCCTCCACTCCCCACAGTAATGAACAGGTCTGTAATCTCCAACAAGTTATTTAACGAAACCTTCTCAAAATAGTCAGAAAATAGTGTTTCCTCTTCTGACTAGCCTGAAATTGAACACATATTATGTAATAGTTGTAATCCACTCAACATATAGAGCCAGTATTTCTAATTAGCTAATCCTTCTGCAAGCATGCGATTACCTCCACTTCTAGTTAAACAACATTACTAGAAGCTTTCCATCAGTAACCCTACTATCTGTGAAACTATCTTCTAGCCTGTAGTCAGCTCAGAAAATGAGTTAAAGTTTCAGCCACAGCTATTTGACTTAACTTGCATAACTCAAGGCCACAACCCTTTGTGTGAGGCTTGATAAACAGCTCCCCAGAAACAAGCAATCTCGTGAACTTTTTTGTTTGGTTACAGAGAATTGCAAGAGACTGATGCTTACCATCTTCTGTCCGAGAGCCGTCATAGTCAACTGGTTGGCCTTTCTTAAGAATTTTGATGGTTGGGTAACCACTAACATCAAAACGACTTGCTAGTGATGTGGCTGCAGTAGCATCAATTTTGGCAGCTGGAATAGGAGGGTCATTCTCCTTCAGAGTTTTGGCTATCTTTTCATATTCGGGAGCAAACTGCTTGCAGTGTCCACACCTGCCAGAGAGAAAGCAAAACACAAGTAAATAAATAAATGCAGAGCAGACATGAAGGATATTTTGTTACTCTGCACTTCTAGGTTTTTCTAAAAAATGTTCACAGCAACAATACAAGAATGTTTTTCCTTATACTTTCAAGCAACTTTATTTTTCAAATTGGCCCATAACCATGGCATTACAGGAAAGGGATCAAAGCACCATCTTTCCCCTTTTTTCAGGGAATACGTACCACTTCCATAAATGGGGCCCAATACAAAGCAAAAAAGTTTCTAACTTTCATAACAAAGTTGCAAACCTCTTACTGCTTCTCCTCCCTGTTCCTCCCTCCCCCAATATTTTCTCCTAGATTTCAACTTCTCCTTAATCTGGATTCACCTTCTCCACCTGTGAGCTAAACCAAGCTAAAACACACACACACCCCTAGAAATTCATTAAGCCTAATGAAATCTCACAGAGCTTCCTCCCTCTGGCACCAGAGCTCTTTGGGAAGAGCTCCTGCTACACAGGTTGGGAAGACAGAGGACACGGGTGCAGAAAAACTTGAATAACGCTTGACAAGTCAAAGACAAAACAGTAATGATGGAAAATGAGGAAACAGAGTGCAGTAGACAGCCTGTACTCCCACGCCTCACCACTAGAAAGAGGGAGAGTAAAAAGGAAAGAGCTATTTAGTCTGTGATGACCATCCGTCCTTTTGATGCATTAAATCAAGCTGTGTGTTAAGCTTTTGTGCAGGAAAACTATACCTGCAGGCATGGTATTGAGGACCAGGTTTCTAGGGGGTCAAGTCTCTCAACATAAGTTAGTTAAACTTAGTTTGGTTAAACAAACAGGATAGTATTTTTCCCTTTCCTATTCAAAGACTATGAATGGACCAGCAAAACACAGAAGCCTCATATATTAGTAATTCATGAAGAAAATGAAGTTGTTTGCAACACTAACTCAGCTTCTCTGCAGGTGTATTCTTCTCTTATTTTTACCTCCCCCAATCTTACTTTTGTCTGTAAATACTGAAGAGAGAAGAAACATTCTGACCTAAATTTTGTCTCACTTTTACACAGGTGAATCCACTGTAGCTCCCTGGAGTTACTATATATACCCCGAGTATCCTGAGGATTGATATCATCATCACACTGTTGCATAATAAAGAATTGTTTAAACTGACAACATAGATAAGCCATGGTGCTCTTATTTCCACTATATCCTCTGGCAGCAGCAGTGATTTAAACTTGAGGAGAAGAAAAACTTCCCAACAATTCCCTGCTGTGGAAGTCTCCTCTACTGAGGCATGCGAGCACAGAGGTTCTCGGTGAGGCAATAGGACAGGTAACACTAAGCCACCAGACCATGCTGCATTGCGAGCTTTCTGGAACTCACTGGGACTCAGGTGTACCAATATAACATAAAACTGCTCATGTTGAGAATAGGAAAGTCCCAAGAACAATTCCTGAAAAATAAAGCAGTGATACTATAATGGCACTCTAGTTTAAAGACACTTTTGCCTCATGAGTGGATTTTGTGTCAGCTTTTTGCAATGAACAATCATAGAAACAGGCAGGTTAGAAGGGAGTGCAAGAAGTCACCTAGCCCAGTTTCCTACTCAAAGTAATTCTTGCCAGACCAGGTTGCTCAGGGCCCTATTCAGGCCAATTTGAGTACCTCAAAGGGCACAGCTTCTTTGGACAACCTGCTATAGCATCATGTGGGAAGTTTTTCTTTATGATTGGGAATTTTCCAGTGTGCCACTTGTGCTTGTTGTCTCTCATCCTTTCAATGGTACTTTGGAGAAAAGTGGCTCTGTCTATTCTCCAAATAACAGAGCAATAATTTTTCCCTTCAGCCTACTCTCTTCCAGGAGAAGTACCTCAGCCTCTCTTCTGTCATGTACCCTAGCTGCCCATCTGTGTAGGTAGTCCTCCAACGGACTGTATCACTGTATTACTTTTACTAGGAAAACCAAACAAGAGACTGCATCTGGAAGGCTGTATCTGAAGTGCAGAGTGTAGGTGAAAAAAACACTGCCCACAACTTGCTGACTATATTCTTACTAATTAAAACAGTCTAAGATGCAAGTGGCCTGCATCAGCTGTAAAACTGCACTCTTAGCGCTTGCTTGTCTTATCATCCATCAGGCCCTCCAAGGCTTTTTCAGACAGCCAACTGCAGAGTCACACTTCTCCTGGCACTGGATCCCTCAGTCTGACCCACATCTAGTGGAAGAGAGCAAGCTGCTCTATCACTTTGCACATGAACAGAGAAGGGAGCACCTCTACCTCCTGCTGGGGAAGAAGTGCCCTCTCCACCCCACCAAGGACTAGAGCCAAGTCCTGTGTTTCTCCTAGAAGCCAGTTATTCCTACATCACCTACAGGGGATGTAGGAACAGCCTATATTTAAGCCAGTGATGATCCAGACCTCTGCTTTTCCTCATGGCAGTAAGCTACTGACAACCTCTCATTCCCTAAAAGATAACTGGAGGAAAAAAAAAAAAATAGCAGGCTACTGTATCCCTCCTCCGAGACCCACTCCAACTAAAACTCAGGAGGGCAAGCTGTCAAATCTTCTCACATCCACCCTTCCCAAACTCAAGGCAGGGTTGAGTACACAAGGATACCCACCATGGTGCATAGAACTCTAGCAGTACAGTGTCCTTGTCTGCAGTAAAGGTCTCAAAGTTAGCATCATTTAAGACTAGTACACCATTTTCTTCTTTAACTTCAGAATCCTCCTCGTCCTCATCGTCATCGCTATCGTCTTCATCGTCATTATCAGCTTCTTCTTTTGCAACAGATTCTGGAAAGTAAAATTAAAAATACAATATAAATTGTTTCAAAATTAGTGTTAAAATAGAACTACCAGGTTAAAAAAAAAAATCAAATAAACACTGTGGTTAAAAAGGATATCTAAACCTAGGCAGTGGTCCACAAAAAACAACAGCTTGAGATTACAAAGAACTTAGATGCTAACAGTCCTGTTTTAGTTTGGAACATGCTATGCCAGTTGGTAATACCAATATTTAATTAACATGTCAGCAAGTTAATTTGCTCTTCAAAGCGAAATACAATGTGAATAGAGTATTAATACATACAGACCCATGACAGCGTCTACCAAGGCACGCTGAGTACCTTGTTGAAATAAGAGACACAAGGCAAGGCCTCACAAGCAACACCTGAATTCAGATAGAAGCCCACTACTATGCAGCTACGCAGCTCTCCCTTCAAAGATACAGTGCATGGCAGGAAAAACTAGGTGCTTTTTATCAAAATAGCAGATATCTGTCACCACACTTCCCTTGTGGTTCTACAGATGTAATAAGGACGCAACTTCTATGCTCTGCGAGGCTGAAGGTCTGATAAGCAACAGACATTTGCTATAATCTCAGGTGCTATCATTTTGCTATTAACAAGATGGTTGAGAGGTAGCATATTGAAATTATGATCCTTTCTCTGATCCCTTAGTCTCACTCCTGCCACCACCTTAGTGTATTTTGCTCTCAGTTATAGAGATGTTTCAGGTTTGCAATTAACTAAGAAAATTTCCTCCCACAGGAGCTCCACTCCACTTACTACCTCAGAAGCAGCATCAGTCCACGAAATGAGCGTGAAAATTTATTAAAACACAACAAAAAACACACACAGTCACAAGAAGTTCTGTGTAAACCTATTTCCATGCATCTGGCAGATACAGAGTATAGCCTTCAGGAATACATGGAGTAAATATCCTTAGAAAACCTTAGAGAAAGGCTTTGATTTAACCAAACTAAAAAATATTAGTCAAGAATAGACCTTTCAACTGGAAAAATAGATTTGCTATATTATAAAAGCAAGGGTAGCACATTAAATCTGAAGCTAGGACACTTCAACTAGGACACTCAATTTTGGCTTGAGATTGAGATGGTTTGTTTAATAAAAGAACATGCAAGGGATTAAACAATTTTATTTGTAAAAATCGTTATCATCCAAGGCAAACAGGCCGTACTGAATTTAAGTCACAGAAGAGGCTGTGAAACATCTCCCATCCCAAGTCAAAACCCTATAACAATAATGTTATGGTCCTATGAACCAACTGCTTTGGAATGCCAGCATTAAAAAATAAAAAAAATTGAAAGAGAGAAAAAAAACCCAAAGATTTGCTCCTTCAAAACTACTCTCTAAACTTAAGTTTAAGATATTTTAAAAAAGCTATTGTTTTTGATTAGCCACTAAATTTACATAACATCCAAGCATAAGCTTCTAAAGTAGTGAGGCTACAACAGATCTTTTAGCACCAAAAAGCCACCTGGACACATATTAAGTTTCTGAGAGAAAGAGGGAGAGAAAGAGGGA
>VWPW01029338.1:0-12325 GCA_013389825.1 Crypturellus undulatus
CGTGGGAAGGGGCACTACTGCAGCCTTGTGTCCAGCGTTATGCATGTCCAGTGCTGTGTGTGCCGGGCGCTGTGTGTGCCCAGCACTGCTCGTGCCCGGCATTGCTTGTGCCTGGCACTGTGCATGCCCTGGCGCCCAGCGCGGTGTCGCTTCACAGGCGGTTCACACGTGCAGCCAAGATGAAGGGCCAGCGCTCGGGGGTGGGCGGCAGGTAAAGGGCCGGGCGCCCAGTCTGCTGAGCCCTCTGCAGCAGTGGGCGGTCCGGCCCCCTGGGCTCTCCCATGGCACCGGATCCAGGTGCATGGATCTGGCTGGAGCAGAGCCGTGGGCTCTGCTCTCTGGGAAGGCGGCCATGGGGAAGCTGGTGTGACTGCATGCTGCTCTGCTCCCCATGGGGCCAGGCTGGCAGAGCCCAATGCTGGGGCAATGGGCACGGTGTGGCAGGCTGTGCTGGGATGCAGCATCCTCCTGGGACCTGCGTTTGCTCATGGGGGCTGGCGGTGTCCTGGGTCCCACTTGCTGCCTCTTGCTGTCACTGCGCGGGGCTTCCGCGAGGCCATGCACTGTCCCTGGCTACTCTGCAAGTGCCGCATCTCACGGGCTGGGCTCCCTTGGGCTCCCGTCTGTGCTGCTCCGTGGCACCGCGGTTTGTTCCAGGCTGTGGCCCTGCACAGTCTCCCGCCCTCCTCCTGCTGGGCCAGGGGTAGTCCAGGGGCAGGACCGCCACAGGGTGCCATCCCCCAGGTCTGGGAAATCTGCACGGATGGAGGCGGTGCGGTCCCACTGCAGCGCCGAGCCAGTCCCACGGGTGCTCTCCTTGGGCTTGCTCAGGCCCCGTACTCCAGCTGCCCTGCTGTCCTGCAGCCAGCACCCTGCCCCGCGGTGTGGAGCAAGCCTGGCTCCAAGCTCCAGCACTGCTCACTGTGCTTGGCTCCTGTCCCTGGTGACGGGACCAGGACGTGGATGCAGCACCCTGAGGGGAGTCCCAAGTGCTGGGAGCCTCCTCTGACCCAGTGCACTACGCGAGTGGCACCTGCTGCGGCTGATGTCACTGTGCAGCGCTGGCAGATGTGACCATGAGTGGCAGGGACAGCTCCCTGATTGACTTTCCCTGGCTCCGGCAGTGCCAGCCCTCGCTCAAGGGTTCTGCCCCTTCTCCTAGCGCCATCCCTGTCACTACGCAAGGTGAAGCCATCATATGCCACGGCTGCAGCCTCCTGCTCTGCTGCCTGGCCAGAGCAGATCAAACTGCCGTGTCTGATCCGCTGCCATGGGATGAGGCACCAGAGCCGCTGCTGCCTCTGTGGGGGTTTCCTGAGCAGTGCTGGAAACTGCATCTCTGCTGCAGCGTGGCAGCCTTGCACGGCCAGGAGACAGTGGTGCTGCTGCAGTGTGCGCGGCTCAGGGACTGACAGGCCCTGCTCTGGGATTCAGTCAGGCCAGGTGCTGCTTCCCAATCCTGGCATCCCCAGTGCTCCGGCATCCCAGTATCCCAGCATCCCAGTATCCTGTCATCCCAGCATCCCGGCATCCCAGCATCGTGGCTCGGTGGCAGAGCCGTGGGCTGCTTGACTGCTGTTCTCTGTTTTCCAGGCTGGGCTCCAAGTCTCGCCCCAAGCACAAGGCCAGGGCACATGTAGGGTCCCAGCAGAGGTAAATGGCCCCAGTGGAGCCCTTGCAGCAGGAGCCCTGCTCAGCGCCGCTGGAGCCGGAGCTGGAGCGGCGCAGGAGATGCGCAGGCAGCACAGCGAGGGCGACAGGGTGGCTACGGGCCCCACTGGCAGCTGCACCGTGTCCCCCTCAGTGCCCTGCACTCTCCTTGCAGGCTCGTGGCGGAGCGGCAGCAGCTCAACTACCGCCTGCACTCGGTGTCGTGCACGGGCACGGAGGTGCACCTCTCGCTGTGCGCCTTCGAGTTGGTGCGTGGCAACGCCTCAGCGCCCTGTGCTGCTGGCATGCCCGCCGTCGTCAGCTGCGCACCCGGGCCCCTCTTTGCCACCGGCGGTGCCCACAAGAAGAAGCCGCGGCAGCAGCAGCAGGGTCAGGTGAGCATTGGACTGGGAGCCGGGTACTACGTCCCTGCAAGTGGGGCCATCCCTGTCCCTGGGCATCCCCAGAGGCACCAGCATTATCTGTGCTACACGGTGCTGTGCCATGTGGTGCCCTGCCATGCTGCACCACGTTGTGTCACCATGTGTCACCTGTCTGTGCCCATCCTCCCCTCGCAGCAGCCGCGGATCCGACTGAAGGGTGGTGCCAAGGTGGGCGAGGGCCGTGTCGAGGTGCTCAAGAGCAGCGCGTGGGGCACGGTGTGTGACGACCGCTGGAACCTGCAGTCAGCCAGTGTGGTGTGCCGTGAGCTGGGCTTCGGCAGTGCGAAGGAGGCACTCACCGGGGCGCGCATGGGCCAAGGTGCAGGGGTGGCGCCTCGGGGGACTGCGGGGGCTGCAGTCGCCCCGTGCTGATGCCGACAGCACCTGCCCTCCTTGGCAGGGACGGGACCCATCCACATGAGCGAGGTGCAGTGCGAGGGCACCGAGACGTCACTTTGGCACTGTCCCTTGAAGAACATCACGGAAGAGGACTGCAAGCACTCGGAAGATGCGGCTGTGCGCTGCAACGTCCCCTATATGGGCTACGAGGACCTGGTGGGCACCACGTGGGGACGTGGCCCTGGTGTCAGCGAGGCCGGCGTGCCAGGCCGGTGCCGCCGGTGCCATAGCTGCTGTTCCCCAGGGCTGGCTGAGCGGGGCTGGCATCGTGTGCAGGGGCAGGTGTGGGATGGTGGGTGGCCCCACGGGAAGCTGGGGCTGGCTGGAGGTGATGGTGGGGGGACCCGTCCCCAGCTGGGTTTTGCTCACTAAGACCTGCAAGCAGGGCCAGCGCCATGGGGCTGGGTCCCCAGAATGGGGCTGATGCTGGGCCAGAGTGGAGGCTGATGCCAGGACCGGTGCTGACACCCCCTGGGCTTCCTGCAGATCCGCCTGGCTGGCGGCAGGACAGTGTCTGAGGGCCGCGTGGAAGTGAAGCGAGGCAACAAGTGGGGCACGGTGTGCAGTGATGGCTGGACCACCAAGGAGGCCATGGTGGCCTGTCGCCAGCTGGGGCTGGGCTACTCCCTGCACGCCGTGACAGTAGGTGCCACGTGGCTGTGGGATGGGGCATATGGGCAGGGTGGTGGCTTATCCCACCCCATCCCCAGGAGACCTGGTACTGGGACGCGAGCAACGTGACGGAGATGGTGCTGAGTGGCGTGAAGTGTGAGGGCCACGAGATGTCCCTGAGCCACTGCCAGCATCACGGCACCAGCCTGAGCTGCAAGAACACAGGCACCCGCTTCGCTGCTGGCGTCATCTGCTCCGAGAGTGAGCAGCCCCGGGGCCAGGCTGTGGGGAGGGGGTGCAGGCACTGGGCCAGGGGTGCAGGTGCTGGGCTTCACACGTGCTGGGGCCTGCGGGCAGGGGCATCTGCAGCGCTCGGCTGCGGGCACCTTGCTGGGCTCGCAGGTGCCTGGCTGCCCAGCTGCGGTGCCGCGGGAGCTGCGACCCAGCGCTGCTGCCATGGGGCGCTCGCCCCATCCTGGCCTTGCCGCCCGTCCCTGAGCAGCCCTGCGTCCCCAGCTGCCTCCGACCTGCTGCTGCACGCGCCGCTGGTGCAGGAGACGGCCTACATCGAGGACCGGCCGCTGCACATGCTGTACTGTGCCGCCGAGGAGAACTGCCTCTCCAGCTCGGCCCGCCACGCCAACTGGCCTTACGGGCACCGGCGCCTGCTCCGCTTCTCCTCCCAGATTCACAACAACGGCCGTGCTGACTTCCGCCCCAAGGCCGGCCGCCACTCCTGGGTCTGGCACGAGTGTCACCGGTACGTGCGCATGTGTCGATGGGGCTGGGGGCAGGCACGGGGCAAGGGTGGTGCTGGTGACAAGGGATATGCGGGTGAGGATGATGAGGGATATGCGGGCAAGGGTGATGAGAGTGATGAGGGTGGGAATGATGCTGGTGAGGGCGATGTGGATGAAGAGGATGATGATGAAGGTAAGGATGATGCTGGTGAGGGTGACGCAGCGGTGACAGCTCAGCCGGGGAGCTGAGTTGCCCCATCCTTCCTATGTGGGCTTCAGACTGTCCTTCTGCCTGTCCTCGTGCCGGAGCCTGTCCACAGGCACCGTGGGCTGGGGGACAGGAGCCTCCTGTGGGCACTCGTTGGGCGGTGGCGCCGGGGCGGCTGGCTCAGTGCCCCCGCGCCCTTGCAGGCACTACCACAGCATGGACATCTTCACCCACTATGACATCCTGACCCCCAACGGCACCAAGGTGGCAGAGGGCCACAAGGCCAGCTTCTGCCTCGAGGACACCGAGTGCGAGGAAGGTGGGCGCTGCGCGGGCCGGGTGCCCTGTGGGGGCGTGCCAGCCTGCGCTGAGCCGCCCTCCCACCGCAGACGTGGCCAAGCGCTACGAGTGCGCCAACTTCGGGGAGCAGGGCATCACGGTGGGCTGCTGGGACCTCTACCGGCATGACATCGACTGCCAGTGGATCGACATCACCGACGTCAAGCCTGGCAACTACATCCTGCAGGTGCTGCCCCATGGGCACCACGGTGCCGGGCACAGTCCCAGGGCTGGGGCCGCCCCACGTGGGGCTGGGCTGTACCCCCAGCGCACGGCTGCACCCCCAGGTCGTCATCAACCCCAACTTCGAGGTAGCAGAGAGCGACTTCACCAACAATGCCATGAAATGCAACTGCAAATATGACGGGCACCGCATCTGGGTGCACAGCTGCCACATTGGTAACGGCCCAGGCACTACGCGGGGGGACGGGTGAGGGCAGCGGGGATGTCCTGCGGCAGAGCCGTGAGCAATGGGGCTGCAGGATGCAGCAGGGGTGGGGTAGCCGTGGCAGGGATGGACACAGGGCTGGGCCTTATGGATCTGCACCTGCTATGGGGCTGGGGTGGCCGTGGGCGATGCTGCCTAGTGGCACCTGGTCCATCTGCCCGTCGGTGCCGGCACAGGTGACGCGCTCAGCGAGGAGGCCAGCAGGCGCTTCGAGCAGTACCCGGGGCAGCTCAACAACCAGATCTCGTAGGGCCCAGCCCAGGGAGAAGGCGCCCGCGACTTGGCCGCGCAGGGTGGCTGCCACGGGGGCCGTGGGAGCCATGGGGGGACCGTGTGTCCCCCGCGCAGTGGGGGTGGGGGCAAGCAGTGCCACCCCCGCGCGTCCCCCAACCACTGCGCAGAGCCGCATGGGGTCGGCCCAAGGGGCCCTGTGTCCCCGCTGTGTACCCTGGCATCCCTGGACCCCGCAGGGGGTCCCCTCGCCAGGGACTGTGTGGCTGTCCCTGCACTGGCTGTCCCGGCTCCTGCGCCGGGCAGTGGCTCCCACACCCATCTCTTAGTTGTAATTTTATTTGCTCTATAAAGTTGTCCCTTCTATTTCCCCACGGCCACTGGCTCCTCTCTAGGGGTGAGGACAGGGTGGCGGGGGGCCCCCACACAGCTCCAGCTGCACCAAGGAGGGCAGGAGCTGCCACAGTCCTGGTGCAGAAGCCAAGGAGCCCCGTGGGCCACGGCCAGACCCACCATGGCTGGAGGGGGCTGCGAGCGCAGGAGGGGCACAGAGGGAGCCAGGCCCAGTGGAGCGGCACGAGGGAGGGGTGGGGAGGTGGCCCTGCGCTCGGCCCGGAGCACTGGTGGGAGCAGCTCCAGCTGTAGCGCGACCCATGGGACGGACAATCCTCCCAGATGCTGCTCCCGCGCGGGGCTCAGCCCCCTGCTCCTGCATGGTCTCGTTGGCTGCTCCTGTGTGGGGCTCAGTCCCTGCTCCCATGCAGAACTCATTGGCTGCTCCTGTGTGGGGCTGGGCCACAGCAGGGCCGCGCTGCGGTCACGGCCGCCCCTGCAGCTATGCAAACTGCACCACCTGCAGCCCCGCGACTTGCCTCGAGCGGAGGAGTGAATTCCAGCGGGGCGGCCAGGCCCGCACTGAAAGGAGCCCTGTGTGCCCTGGCCCTGGCGCCGCAGGGCTCTGAACCCCAGTCACCTCCTGGGCACATGAGCCCTGTCCCCTGCCCAGGCCGGGCACACACAGCCCCTTGGGGCAGTGCGGGGTGGGCACAGGCCCTGGTCAGTCGCTTCCCCACCCAGGGCTCCCCGCGCAGTGCTGCACACAGGCCTGGCAGGAGGAGCAGAGGCTCTTCCAGGAGGAGCGGAGCATGCGGCGCTGCCCCTTCCTGGCCGGAGCGCGAGGGCGGCCCCCCGCCGGGGCAGGGCCCGGCCAGGAGAGCAGGGGAGGGAACCACAGGCCCAGGCCTTGCACAGCCCCGGTGGCGCCCGAGGGTCAGAGCCGGCACCAGCCTCCAGACTCCACCCCGCTCCTAGCCCGAGCGCCGCATCCTGGTGCGGATGGGGACACAGACATGGGACCAGTGACTGGGGCAGGACGGATGCACCAAGGCCCCGGGAAGAGCCACAGGGGAGCCGCTGCAGTGGAGCAGCCCCCGCAGGGCGGCAGCGACAGCTTCCCCTGCACACTGAGCAGGGCAGTGCGGGGCCAGGCCCAGGGGAGCAGGACGTGCAGGGCCCACAGCATGGTGTGAAGGGGGTGGCAAGACGCCTGTGTCCCAATGGCAGAAGAGGTGACAGCAGGCAGCAGGTTTGTCCCCGCTGAAGGATGTTGGTACAGACTGAATGAGGGCTGCCCTTGGCCCCCAGCACCGTGCCGTTACTATAAAAGTGCTTTATTTGTGCAAGGAGAGGGGCTGTGAGGCCACGCGAGAAGCAGGTCCTCCTGCTGCCCGCCTGCTCCACGCTGAGGCGCTCAGTCTCTCCAGAGCAGCAGGCGGCTGCTGCTGCCACGCCGCGTCCCATGCCCTGGCTGGCGCCCGGCTCCTACTCCGTCACCTCTGGGACGACGCTCATGAGCAGCGTGTCGTAGCCCCGCCGCACGAGCAGGGCCAGACTCTGCTGCGTCCGCACCGCCTCGTACACGTCCTCGGCACGCCGCGATGCCTGCCCGTTGATCTCCAGCACAATGTCACCTGCCTTCAGGCCTGCCCTGCAGGGAAGGCAACACGAGGCGGCTGTGCGGGAAGGCGCCGTGCACGGCTTCGTCTGCCAAGGATGGAGAGCCAGGCTCTGTGGCAAGCAGGGCTTCCCCCGGCAGCACAGGGACCAGCTGCTCCTGCAGGGGAGGTTCTGGGGCCCAAGCCCTGCTCCGCTGGAGCAAAACACTCCAAGTGCGTGATAACACATCCCGCTCCCTCACACCACTCTGTGGGGAACAGGGCAGCACTTACTGGTGGGCTGGGGAGCCAATGATCACCTTGTGGATCAACACTCCATGGGACACATCAGGGAAGCTGGGGTCACGCAGCTTCAGCTCAGCCAGGATGCTGCAGAGCAAAAACCCACATCACTGTAAGGAGTGGGAAGGCAGAGGCAGCTCCTGCACCAGGAACGCCACACGGAGCCCTCCCACATTCCTCAGGGCCGCTGAGCGCAAGGGACGGGCAGCAAATGTGGAGGGCACCCAAGTGCTGCCACCCTGCTGTCAAAGCCAGCAGATAAGGGTGCCAGCTGTACTGCGAGGGCTGGGAAGCAGCAGGGCAGCTGCCAGCTGCACCGAGACGGCCCGCCAGGGCCCTCCGGCATCAGTTTGCGCCTCTCCTGCTGCAGCCTCCTTTCACCCAGACTGCTGTAGGATACAAAACAAGATTTATTGGCCTCTCCTTTTTTCAGACGTGTCAAGCAGAGGTTTACCTACTCTGCTCCACTAAAGTCTAGACTAAACAAGCCCAGGCCCTCCAATTTTCCCTCAAGTTACATTTTTCTAAACCGCTGATTATTCTCGCTGTTCCTCTGGATTCTCTCCAAGTGCTCCTCGCCCTACTTGGGAGAGCTGAGATCCGGATGCAGCACTCCAGCTGGATCCTGCCGGAGTGAGGAGAGTGGAGGGGCTGTGCAACTTCCCAAACAGACTCCGCTCTCAAACACCGCACACCAGCTCCAATCCTCTGCAACCCCAGGAATGTCGCCAGCAGCTCTGCCCGGCCCCTTGCTCCCCATCCTACACCCACACAGTTAGTGTGGTGCACTCTCACTTGGCTCTCGTCCTCACTGGACTGAACCACACATTTTCACAGACCTTCCAAACTGCCTTCCCTCCTGGTTTGATGTGGTCTGTGCCTTCACTGAGCTCAGCACACACCTTCACTATGGTTCCTGACATGGAGTGATCCACCCACCGGCAGCTCTGCACAAACACTGAGCACTGCTTTTGTGGCTGCGGGCTACAGAGTCACCAAGAATGGTGGTACCAGCTAAGTCAGACCAAGTGTCCACCTACCCCAGCATCCTACCTCGGATATTGTTATTCCCCAGGTAAGTACAGTGTCCAAGAGGCTCAAGAAGTATCTGAGCTGTTAGTCTGTTGTTTTGTATTTAAGTTAGCAGCAGATTTTATTTCTGCACATTTTTTTTAGTTCTGTTTTGAGCTCTGTGCAAGCAACAGGCACATGGTGCCTCCCGGGTTCGTGCCAGCCTCAAGGACTGCAGAGTACTCTGCTAGCCAGGCCCTGTCTCTTCCCCTACTTGAGCCATGGAAGCACCTCTGCTCCCTCTGGGCTGCGGAGCTCTCCACACCAGGCGAAGCTTGGCGTTCTGGGAAGCTCCTGCCCGTGAGACACGATCCAGGCAGACGGACCAGCACTGAGAAAGCTGGGCCCACGACAGGCCTCCCTCTCGCTCCTGTGCTGGAGCACATTCAGGGCCCATGGCAAGAGCAAGCTGAGCTGGGGCAACAGCTGAGCTCCAAGGCAAGCAATCCCTCTCAAACCATCTTCCCAGGGATTGGGCACAGAAAAAAAACAGTGATCACAGTGGTTACAAACCAAGGGCAAGGCTCTGTATCTGCTGGTTTCCAGCTTTTCAGTATCTTACTGACTCATTTTTCTTAAGACCAGCTGCCAGGCAGCTTGCTGGTTGCGCTGAGGCTGGATCCCCTTTCCAGGCCACGTCCCAAGCATTTCACGCTCCTTCCCTGACAGGCCGCTTCTTGCGCGCTTGCCCGGGGCAGGATGAGGAGGTTGGGCTCTCGGTCCCCGTAAGGCCCATCAGCTTTTGCCAAGTGTCAGCTCCACCTATGGGGCACAGCAGCGATGCTGGCAGCACCGACACCCTCCCTGGGGGAACGGGGCATCTCTGGCTCCGCTGTCCCACAGGGCTCCTGGATGGAGTTGTGAGGGGGCCAGGCCCGCGGGCTGACACACAGGAGCTTCAACAGGGGAGCAGCACCACCCTGAGGGATGTGCCTGACAAGCAGATGCCACCACCGGCACCACTGCCATGCTGACGCCCCAGGTCAGCTAAAGATCTCTTCAAAGACAGCAATAAGAGCTCAGACCCAGAGCAGACACCTGCCTTTGAAAAGCAGAATCGCTCTGAGGTCAGGGTGCGGGTCTGGCACTCTCCAAACACATTCCCTTCACCTAGGAGGCTGCAGCTCCTGCAGCAATTCCCTCCCAGGGACACGTTTCAAGTGGTCCGCTAAGCTCTTCCCAACAAACATGACACTGATGCAGCAGTTTCTGTGGTGGATCTAGAGGCTTTTATCAGTGAGTGAGGACAATCCTTGCCTAAACACATAAACCCAGGTGGTTTAGAAGATCCCATCCCACAGCCACCATGTCAGAGGGACCAGCCCACTGACCCCACATCTCAGAACTTACCTTGGTGTAAGGGTCAACATCATCACCCCTATGTAACGTCGCTTTGTCTCTGCATTGCCAAACCAAGAGCCTGGGGAAGAAAAGCACATCAAAAGACAAAGCTGAAAAGACGATTCTGCACCCGGTCAAGCCAGCCAAGTCACGCAGCCTCCCGCCCTAACAGGTATGTGCAGACAGATTCACTAAAACACCTACTGATAGTTTTTTTAAGTTCCATTTATCAGCTAGAGCATTATCACTACTATACAATGCTGGGTTATTTTGCTTTTCTGCTTTGCATTGTCATTTTTCAACTCAAATTATCACTGCTCAGGGTCAACAGGAGAAACAGACAGGAAGATTCTACATTAACAAAGGTACTAAATACCCTCTGGGGACACGAGCATAAATTACTTACGGCTACAATTAGAGGGCTTTGTCTACAGCAGAGGTGCCTACCATTTCATACTAGAGAGGAGACACTTCTGAGCCCCCAGGTCTTTCTCCTGCTGTGCTTGTCCAAGAAGGTGCTTCCCTCTTTCAGCTTCCTTCCGCCCTCCCTCCCCCAGTAGCTGAGCAGGGAACGACCCAACTCACTTTTGCGCTGTTCCTCCTTTTGCAGAAACTTCCGCAGACGGTCTGAGGGGATGGCAAAAGAGATGCCTGACGTCACCTTCATAGTGTTCACGCCGATCACCTCGCCATCCTGCAGGGAAAGCGCCCTGAAGCAATTGGCGCAGCCCCCGTCCCGTCCCAGGCCAGTCCGGTCCCGCAGGCTGCAGCACATGCGGCCCTTTCCCATGCCCTGACTCTACAACGCCAGCCGCCCCGAGCTGGTGCGGAGCTCTGCGACGCTGCCCCTGCTGGCTCCGGTTGCACAAGGCAGGTCCTGCGGCTGAGCAGAACTGCCCAGGACCTGCACCAGCCCCACGGCCTGCTCGCTCGCAGTGGAAGCTCAGGGTGCGCAGTCCCTCCCTCCTGCGAGTGCCGCCCGCGGGGTGCCCACCACGGAGGCAGGGACTGCAGGGCACGTGGCGCGGCTCTGCCTGGCCATGGCCCTGCAGGTACAAACAGCAGAACTTACCAAGTTGACAAGGGGGCCCCCGGAGTTCCCAAACTGCAGAGGAAAGAGAGGCGATGGGCTGTGAGGCCCCCAGCAAGGAGGCAGAGTCCAGAGGGCTTGGGAACAAGGCAAGAGGCAGAGCCAGGGTCCCCTCCTCCTGTCTTGTCTCGCTTGGACCTCCTGGGCCCCGGGGCCCTCCCCAGCCGCCCCCTCCCAAAAGGGACAGGGGAGTGGTGCCGCCCCGCGGAGCACTGCACCCTCCTTACATCGATAGCAGCGTCAGTCTGGATGTAGTCCATGTCCGAGGCGGCGAGGCCCAGTTCGCGGCTGCCACGCTGGGCAGAGCTCACGATGCCTGAGGTGATGGTGTTCTGCAGTGCAAAGGGGCTGCCCATGGCCACGACGAACTCCCCTTGCCGCACGTCGGAGGAGCGTCCTAGCGGCAGCGTGGGCAGTGGGTGCTGCGAGGAGGGGAGGAGGGCAGTGAGCGGCTGGCCGGCACAATGGAAGCATCCCCACGGCAGCTAGAGCACCTTAGCCTTGATCTTGATGGTAGCGATGTCGGCAACCTGGTCCACATCCTGCACTACGGCATCGTAGAGCTCTCCGCTGGCCAGCTTCACCCGCACGCGCCGCCGGTTGGCCACCACGTGCGCGTTGGTGACAATGAGCCCGTCTGGAGACACCAGGAAGCCTGAGCCATTGGAGATGGGCACATCGCGGCCAGAGAAGGGGTGCCTGCAAGAGGGGCATGGGTCACGCGGGGCCGACAGGGACCCCACAGGTTCAGCTGGGGCTGTGCAGATGAATGGGCCTGAGCAGTGAGGAAGAGTGTGAGCAACAGCATGATGGGGAAGAGGCCCTCTCGCTCCCCTCAGGTAGCTCACGAGTGCCCAGGTGCCTGGGGTTCTCAGTCACACTGATGAGCACTGGAAGGGAAAGAGGAAAACACGTGACTTTGCTGAGCAGGGCAGGGACTAGCGCTGCAAGAAGCAGGATGGGCTGAAGTGCTCGGTGCCTCTTTGTCTCATTCACCAGGCTCCTGCGCCCAAAGGCAGCGTCTGGGGGAACAGAGTGTAATCGTGCAAAACAGCACCCCGGATAGCTGGGCCTGCACGAGACCGTGGGACCCGACAGGGAGCGGAGCGGGGGCAGCGGCACCACGAGGCTGTTCCAGCTGCTCTTTGAAAGTCACGGGGGCTGGGGGAGGCCCTGAGGACTCCACAAAGCACCGAGTCGCAGCAGGGCGCAAAGGGCAGGGGAGCGGCCCGGGAGCCGCGGGGCAGCCCGTGCCGCGGGTCTTGTTGGAAGCGGCCGCCAGGCGCCCGCGGCAGGAAGGTACCCGCAGCAGCCAGCACAGACGGGCGCGGGCGAACGCCCCCGCCGCGGAGCCGCCGGGGCCGCTGCCGTGCTGCGGCGCTGCTGAGGACGCGGCCGGTACCTGCCCACGATCTCCACGTAGACGAGCGCGGGCGCCGTCTTCTCCACCACGTCGGCGATGAAGTTGAAGGCGGCGCGGGGCGAGGCGGGCGGCGCGGGCACGGCGGCGTGCAGC
>VWPW01029343.1:0-20957 GCA_013389825.1 Crypturellus undulatus
TTTTTTTATTTTATTTTTTTATCTTTTTTGGGGGGCTCCTCCTTTTTGTTGTTTGCTCTTTCCTGAGCTAGTAGACATATTTTATGAATTGGCTTTGTGATTGTGTTAGGTAGTTTTTATTGAGGAGTATTTTTATTTGACTTTGAAACTGTTTTGAATATTTTCAACTCTGTTGTTGTTGTCGTCAGTGTTTTTAAAGCACGGTATGTAACAAGAATGCAGTTCTGAAGGGAAGAAAGAGACGCAGAGAGAGCAAAGGCTAAGAGGAACTGATGTATTTCTATTTTTTTTAAAGAAACTGTTTTTAATTGTTTCTGTTTTGTAAATGTGAGGCTTTGAAAAGTGTGAGACTCCAAGATCTGAAAACGTTGGACAGCGCTATGGAACAAAACAAATGTATATTTTGCTAAGTGAAAAACACTATCCTTACAGCTGAGAGAATTTCTGTTTTCCTAGGTTTAGTTTTATGTGGGGTTTTCTTTCTCCTCCTGTATAATATGTAAATATCGCGAGGTGACCCTGGCTGCCTCCCGCAGCCTGGCTCCGAGGAGCAGCTCCAGGTCCCGCACTTGGTGCCGCAGTGTGAGCAATACTCTCCAGCAGAATCCTGACAGGACTCCGTTCTTTTTTTGTACACCTTTTACTGTAAGATTTTAAGACCTCTGATGAGATGGAAGGGGGGTGTGGGGGCAGGGGTGAGACGCACCGGACGTGGGCCGTGTTGCCGAGCACGTTAAAGCTGCTTCTGATCGCTCCATGTACAGACTCCATCACTGGGCTCCGTAGCGCCAGCGTCCGGGTTGGCTTTAGGTAAAAGGGCTTGACTGCCACTGCTTGTCTTGGTTACTTTGCAAGGAATTCACTCTCCAAACGCTATTGCTCGCGTCACGACTGGTGGGGAAGGGGATGCTCCCCGTCAAGGGCAGCAGGAGGGACGGAGGTCGCCCCGCAGCAGGGCACATTCAGGTGCTGGCTCTGCAGAGGGCAGGGTGCCAACTTGGGGAGTCGTTAACTGGGAGAAAAGCAGGAGGGTGGTGATTTGGGGGCGGGTTAAGGGCTTCTCAGGGATTACACAAATTACAGAATCGCAGCTTCCTCGCAGCTTCCCGTTTGCTTTACTCTGTGTTCTGAGGAGCGGGGGAATCTGCCCGCTGAGCCAGTCCCTTCTCCGGAGCCTGTGGGAGCCGCTCTGCCCGGGGCAGCCTCCAGCAGGAGCGTCAGGGGCAGGTTTGGGTCTGGATTAAGTGAACCAAAGACCTTGTTAAGGGGGGTGATTAAGCCTTTTATTAAGATGCAGCCAAATTCTTTTCCCAGGGAAATAACGGCTTCATCTTAAGTTTTAAAAATCATTCCCTCTCTTCCCCCAAACTGAGCCCCTGCGAGGGAGAGGGCTGCTTAGGACAGGCCTGGGAGGGCTGCGTGCCCCAAGGGCCCTTCCCTGCCCTGCGCTGCCTCCTCTGCCCCCCGAGCTCATCCTGACCTGGCCAGTACGTTTGGAGAGTTCTGTTAGGTAAGAGGGTACTTTATGGATTAGTACTGAAAACACAAAGCAATAATTTTTGTTACTGAGACAAGAGTCTGTATGTCTGTTTTTTTAAATATTTCCTAATTAAAGAAGAGCTGCATTTTATTGGGTTTATTTTTATCTATATACTTCAAATTTGGGTCTGCGGACAGCGCTTTCCTGCCTCTCGGTGAACGCGCTGACCTGCTTCCATGCCCCCTCCAGACACCCACAGGCCGGCTGTGCTGCTGCGGGGCTGGGGTTCTCTCTGGCCAGCGCTGCCACTGCCTGGAGTCTGCGGCTCCGGTTTCAGGGTGGGCATTTTTTTTAAAAGAAATAAAGCTGTGTTTTTAAGCCAGTAAGTTATTACACTCCAATGTTTGTTCTCTCCACACCTGTAACCCTTTTTCCAGATTTCAGTTTTAAATTCCTAATAAATTATTTGAAAACTGTCCTTCTCTCTGTTGTTATTTGAGTTTGGGTGGTTTTCCAGCAGAGGAGACTTTAGATGAACTTGGACCTGCCTGGAGCCTTGTCCTGTTGTTAGGATAAGAGCCCCAGGACTCTAGTTCCAAGTTCTGCTCCCAGCTTTGGCTGGTGAGGCGGATCTGCTTTCAGCAGGGATTGCACTTCCTCTTCATTACAGAGGTTTCTTGAAGTTATATATAAGTTGAAGAAAGTAGAAGTCAGCATGTTGTTTAGATGGTTGGCTCAGATACTCTTTGGATTCCTAGACAATATTCTTTGGATTTGGATAGAGAGAGCCAAGGGGGAACAAATGCAGGAAGGGAAACTGCAAAGGAAGGGGGGAATTGCCTTAACAGATAAAGAAGACTAGAAGAGAAAGGCAAGTTATACTGTAACAGTGTAAAATGGAGTGGGGAACCTGTGCGGCAGTCTGAATTGTATAAAATTCTTAATGATTTAAGGTGCATCTAGTGCAGGCCTATAAGTTTAGGAACCAGCCATAAGTTGTGCTCTCCTCCTATGTGCCCCGAAGGCCAGCAACAGGCTGTTATTATTTCTGAAGACCAAAAATAGCACTGGTGGAAAAATCTTAACCTGCTGGGCTTTTTCTCATCGGGCACTCTTGGGGCGCTCACATGCTCGCTTTCTCACACTCCATGCCTCTCTTGCTGCATGATGGATAAAATCTGAGATAGGAAAGTGTTTGCTGTTTGTGACTTTAAAAGGCCAATTTACTAATGGAAGGTTTTTTAGCAACATTAGTGGTAAATCAGAAACTGAAAAGTGGGGACAAATGGAACCACGATGTCTTAAGATTCAGAGGGGAGAGAATTGAGCAATAACGAGAGACTAAAAGTGGTGAAAGCAGCAAAGGAGAAGGAGAGCTATCTGCTGAAAGCACATTGATCTGTGAGTGAAGGATTCAGTTGCTGTTTCTAAACTAACTGGAGCGTGGACTGTCCTTTACATCAGCTTTTAATCTCCGTGCAGGGTTCTCACTGTTAGACTTGAATCCGGATCTCAGCATGTGTTTGCCTTTGGCCCGTTGCTGGAGGATGTTGAACCCAGGATGAGTGCTCTGAAAATTTGGGCTGCAGCAGAAAAGCAGGATTCGCCTCTTTACGGGCTCCTAAAGCTGTCAAGTTGCGGGGGTGCGTCTGAAATAAATGGAGACTCCTGATCTCAAGGGAGTTGTCCAGGATCTAGTGTGTAAAAAATGACAAACTTGCAGCCTTGAAGGTGTCAGAGCCGCTGGGCTCTGAAAACTGGCACGAGTATTTTGGACTCAGCCCAGACACCTGCAGGAGGCTTTTTCTCACCTCATGCCTTGGCAAAGGGAACCAAGGGGCCTAACCGGCTTCTGGGTATCAAAGAAACTGAAACTGCTCCCTCTGACCTGCTGAAATCTGCCGTATGAGTTAGAACTTGCAAGCCCAGCGCACTTGCAGCATAATGCTGCTGAGGTGATTTTAAGGATAGGTGCAAGTGCTTATATAAGCCGGGTAGTATCAGCTTTCCAGGAAGGTGAGTACTGTGCCACCTGCACCAGGATCCAGTGGCTCCTGGACTCGCTGAACTCGCAACCACAAGGAAAGATCAATGACTGCGTTTCCAGATATGTGATTAAAGCACTAGCATAGGAATTAACCCCCTCTAATTTGAAGAGCTGGGACCCTCTGTGAGAGGGAGAACAGGCAGATGTTTCTGGACATACCCTGTATTATAAGGAAGAGCTGCACTTACCAGGCAGATTTTGATAAACAGAGGAAAGGTGGATGGTTAAAGGAAACAAACTCTCCAAATCACCTTTTCCAGAGGACTGCTAATGTAGCTGCTATAAAGATGTCATGTCTAAAGACATAGAACACCACCGTGGTGATGCCTGAATTGCAGCCATCATCTGCCTGAACTCTGGTCACTTCAGTTTGTGCCAAGTGGCCATCCAAGATGAGTGAACTACTCGTGTCATATTCCCTAAATCAGGCCAGGAGAATCCATTGGGAGGAACATGACTAGTGATAACTAGGACACAATGAGAAGAGTGTACCATATATGAACACGTTGGTACACCAAGGGTTTCCAATGTAACTAGCAACGCTGCTGTATTTATAGCAGAAAGCCCTTAAAGATACTCAAGTCTTTCCAGCAATTTTCTAATGCTAATGTTAGAGTAGTTTAATAACAGAAATCTAAAGAACAAATATTTGTCTTTCGGACTTCTGGCTTTCAACTCCACTGGCCTTCTGAAGGCCATGACACAATCTCCTGGTCATGGCCTCTGATGGAGATTTGTGTTTAGTAACGTAAATACTAGCGCATTTATCTCACCTCTGTGTCAAGGTGAGCTTGCAGTATAAAAACTCACATTTTTGTTTAGCAACTCTCTGTTCTTTTCAGTCAAGTCCTTCAATAATGAAGTGTCTTGTGCTGCTTTTCCTGCTGTCGGGTGGGTATGCGTTGCTCCTGCCCGCTCAGCATCTCCCGGACAGCCCCACGGGTACCGCTAACCTCTGTGTTTCTCCTCAGTGGGTGCCGCCGTTGCCAATGTCTCACCACGGGCGGTGTGGCAGCTGCGTAAGATGATCAAATGCACCATCCCGCACAGTGACCCGCTCCGGGATTTTGCTGACTACGGCTGCTACTGTGGCTTGGGAGGCAGCGGGACACCGGTAGATGAGCTAGACAGGTTGGTAAGACCTTTCACACCCTCCCGGCTCTCCTCGCTTGCTTTGTCTCGCCAGTTCCAGTCCTCTGTCACCGCTCACAAAAACCTCTGGCCGCTGCACATGAAGATTTTGCCTGGAGACTGAGCTAAGGGACAAGGGCTGTGCATTAGTCGCACCCTGGTGTGTTGTTATTGGGATGAACCAGGTAGCTTGTGCCACACTCAGTGCCAGGCTGCTCCACGCCAAGAGACAGCCTGGCACGTTAGAGATTGCTCGAGGCCGATAACCAGGGGCCAGAGCTGAGCCTCTCATGCACCTGGCACTGCCAGGAACTCAGGGAAACTACTGGTTTTGTGCAATGTGTCCATAAAGGATGAGCTTGCAACGATGCTGAATGAGCATATATGAACTGGGCACTTCTGAGCCACTGGTTTCCCCTTGCGGTGCCTCACGCTTGCTCTCTGGGTGCCTCTTCTTGTACCCGCCTAGTTAGGGGTCCAGCAAGGCAGCCGCATTAGCACCGCAGGCATTTCTGACCTCCTCCTCCTCGTCTCCTAGGTGCTGTCAAACACACGATCACTGCTACAGCGAGGCAGAGAAACACCCGACGTGCCGATTCCTGCTGGACAACCCCTACACAAAAACGTACAGCTACAGCTGCTCCGGCGAGGAGATTACGTGCAGCAGTACGTGCGCCTCCGTGCTACTCCCTTCCACGTCCTCTCTGCAGGAAGGCGGCTGCGCGGCCCTGAATGCTCCAGCACAAAAGTGCTTCCCAGCAGCGATCCCGGTGCCTCTCGGCTGCCACTTCCCAACGGGAGGGCTGGTTGTTAGACAGAGGTACCCTGGCGCTGCAGAAAATGCTACGTAGTGATTCCTGGCCGTGCTAGAAGTGATAGGCTATTACAGCATGTAGGGAGGGCTGTCCCCTTCACGGAACAGATGGTATTTTTCTGGCAGTCCTTTTCATTGAAGTATTTCAGAGTGCTGTGAACCACTGGGTGGTTTCACAGCTTCTGCCAGACATTTTTAATGCAATAGATTTAAGCTCCGACAAGGCTCTGGGGCTGAAAGAGCAGTGAGTCCAGGAGAGCTGCGGCAGGATGGAGCTTGCTGGGCTGGGACGTAAGAAACCAGCTCCAAGGGAGGAGGCTGTGGGGCTGTCACCCCAAAGTACCATGGCCACAGCGGGGTGCAGCAGCCACTGCGTCCTGCAAAAGCGCAGGCAGGCTGGGATAGTTGCCCCTTCCCTCCGACAGGCACCAACACCGACTGCGAGATGTTCATCTGCAACTGCGACCGCACGGCCGCCATGTGCTTTGCCAAGGCGCCCTACAACGCGGCCCACAGGATGATGGACACCAAGAAGTACTGCAAAGAGCCCGATTCCTCCGAGGCCTGAGGGCAGCAACGGGCCGGCGGCAGCTACAGCCTAATAAAACACCCTGCAACGAGCCGAAACCTCCTCCCTGAGCGGCGCCGCGGGGCAGCGCGGGCGAGCGCCCGCCTCAGGCGACGCGTAACGGCCGCCAACGGCCGCGCGAGCGGGAGGGCGGAGCCGAACGGGGGCCCCGCCCCCTTTGCAACGGCCCATTGTGGCGCGGGCAGCGCTTTCCCTGATTGGCCGTTCGGAGCCGCGAGGGGCGGGGACTGCGAGCGCGCCGGGCCGGCGCGGGCGCGTGGCAGGAGCAGGTGCGCGCGCGTCGCCCTCGCTCCGCTGTCGCCCTCGCTCCGTCGCCGCCGGCCCGCGGGGAGGCGCAGAGGCCCCGTGGGCTGCTCCTTGCCCGCAGCCCCTGGTCCCGCTGCCGCTCCCTTGAGGGCTCTTCCCCGCTCCCGCGATCACTGGGCCGCCGAGGTCTCTGCTGGCCTCCCCCCCGGCCTCCCCTGTGGTGGCTCCTTGAGGGTAGTGACACTGCGGAACGTCTGGGAAAGCCGACTGGGTCTGTGTGTCCATCCGAAAGCATCTGGTGCTGCCGGCGGGACTGGCTGCTGCCAAGCCCCGGCTCACGGCAGGGAGTGTGTGAGCTCCCGGGTAGGGGTGTCCGGTGCCCCCGGCCTGCCCGGTGACAGGGCAGAGGGGCAGCATGGAGGGAGGCCCCTGCGCATCTCGGGCAGCGGCTCCGTTGGTGCCAATCTGTGCCCTTAGCCCTGCCGTCTCCGCGCAGGCGCAGAATGGAGATCCTGGACGAGTTTGACAACGAGTGCCCCCTCAGCACGTCCTTCTGCAAGCTCATCTCCGTGGAGGACTTTGAGGAGCAGTCCTTGTCCTACACCCAGCAGTGCCTGCACGAGCTCTTCTCCAACATGGAGCGGGACCCCAGCATCTGCGAGAGGGCTGTGCGAAAGCAGAAGCAGATGGAGAAGGAAGAAGCCGGCTTGATATCATTTTTGAAGGTACCTGCTGTGTCTCCCTAGTCGAGGCTTTGAGAACTTTGAAGCCAGTAGGGAGATAATCACAGAGGCAAATTACACAAAAAGAAATGTCTCACAAGCAGATTTTTTCCATCTTAGAAGCATATTGATTCCTATGTTTATACCGTTATTCCATTCCTATTTTTCCTCAGATGTCTGTGCACATGCATTTTCTGGAAATGTTGAGCTTCCTTAGGATTTTCCTCCACAGAAATCTGGAGGATCTCATATGCAGTCCTATCATATTGCAAAGATGAATCCTTGCTAGGGAGGGAAGGGCTAGGTCAGGTCTCTAGTCCCCACACACTACCCTTGGTTCCAGGATCATTGATTACAGAGCAGTAAAGGTCCTGAGTAAGCATTACTGCCATCTCTTTATAGTGATAAATGATAAATCCCATTGTAGACATGAAAGCCAAATGCCATTGAGATTCCCCATCACCATCAGGGAAGAGGGCTGGGTTGCAGCTGGAAGTGTTACAGAAGCTGTTGGCAAACACCTTTCCCTATAGCAGGAACAGTCTGTGTTTGAGAAGAGTAGTACAAACACTCCTGGCCTCCGGGATGCACTTGCATTCCCCAGGGATATTCAATGGATAGGTTGATGCATCAGCTTGTTCTGTACGTGTATCCCTGCACTTAGTGAGCACAGGAGTGACACGGTGGCCGTTTCAGCAGGCACCAGAAAAGCTGGAGGGGGGGTGACTCCATACATGTGTCGCTGTCTGTGTCTTCCTTCTCCCTATTGTTTTCTAGGCCAAGGTGTTTTGGACGCTGCAGGGAGAACTGAATTACTGTAACTATGTGGGCACCACAGAGATGCGAGAAAAAGCATCCCAGCTGAGACAAAACATGCAGCGAGCAAACAACTATGCCCGGGGTAATGACTGTGTTTCATTTTCCTCTCCCTGGCCTGGAGACCAATATCGGACTGCTTTTTCTCTCAGACTCAGCACTTCTTACCTGCTGTCTGGCTAGTGGCACAGAAAAAAAAACAGAGAAATCTGTAATTGGGCATCTCTCTCGAGTGGGAAGGGAGAAGGCAGACAGTTGCACACTGATTTGCAGATATCATCTGTAAGTCCCAGTTGGCTTGATTCTGCCTTTCACCTTTCTAAAGCACCTTCTCCCCACAGACACCTTTTTTTTTTCCTCCTAATCACTCAGGGAGGATCTTGGAGATTATAGTGTTGTTATTTATCTGCCATCCTTTTCACATTTTTTCTTCTGTACAGTTCAGAATGTGTTATAAAAATGCATAGGCCATATATCATATCTGTTACACTAAGGAAGACAGACACAGAGAAACAAAGTGGCTTTTTGAGTGTCAGAGTTCTGAACTGATCAGAGAAATGGGAGTTCAGTTCAATTCTCATCCCTCCAAGTCTCATATCCTGTGCTCCTGGCAACACTACCAGCAGGTTTTCCCTTTGCTCGGGATCCATAGTGTGCTTATTTCCCCCTTGCCCTTGGTGGGTGGCTGCACTTTAGCAGTGTTTTATGTGTACCATTTGTGGAACACTGGCAGTAAGGGTTACTTCAGAAACCCTGGCTGGGTGTTAATTACTCATGAATTTTCCTCCGTGGATCTTTCATGTCTTACTGACATTCTTGGTTACTGGTTTTGTGGACAACAGGAGAGGATGTACACAAACCCATGGGAAAAGGAGAGAAATGAGGGCAGAGGAGTATTTCCTCTATTTTGGATTAAGGAAAAGGCATTTAGTCCAGCCAGAGGTCTTTAGAATTCTGAACTCTGTAGTTATAATAATAAAAAAGATAAAGCAAGACTTGATGGGGCCATGCTCTTGACATTGTCACTCTCTTTTTTGTGGCTGTTGTGCATGTACTGGAGTGGGGTCTTTAGAGGAGGTTCTGCAGTGACGGGGTAGTGTCCGGAGGAGGTACTATTGAGGGAGGCAGTTGTATTGGGTTGCACTGGGTTTGGGGACATCCTAATTCAGTAAACATTCCTCCATGTCCTTCAGAATGACCAAGCCCAACACAAACTGGATTGCAGCACTTCAGCAGACTTTGCTACTTTTGAGCCAGATTTTAATTGTGGAATTAAACTGCTTGGAAATCTAGAAGATGTTCTCCAAGATGTAGGATTTGTCCATCAGTGATTCGATCAGGCCTGGCATCCACTCTTTGAACAGCAGCAGAACTTTTAAGCTCCAGTAGGGATACACGACCTCTCGCTGTCGCAGCACACCTCCTTTCACTATTTCCTGAGCACACTCTTCCTTTGGATTTGGAGCTGATCTGATTTTGTCACCAACTATTTTCACAGTGTTGTCTAAAGTAAAAGGAGCAATAATCAGACCAAGGGTCTTCACTGTCTCTTCTTTAATAAGAGGATCCCAAGTAAAGAGGCAACATTGTTTTTGAGCCATTCCCTCAATTATCATCTGCCAGGTCCCAGATTTTTTATTTTTATTTATTTATTTTGTTATTCCCAGATACATTGAATCTGCAGCTCTTCCCTCCCCATCTCCCTTCTTTCCCTACCTCCTTCTGGTGTTTTCTCTTTGTCAGAATTTCATTTTCGTGTTGCAACTTAAAGATTATTTCTTTACCTAGTAAAAAGCTATGGTATTTAGGCTTTATGGGCAAGGGAGTGTTGTTAGTTTTTACCTGTATTGATATATCCCAGCACAGCAACTGTGATGGAGACGTTGGTCTGCTGGAGGTGAAGTTCCCTGCGTAGAGAGCTGAAGAATCCCTCCAAAGCGAACTTGGCTGCACTGTATGCTAGAGTGAAAGGGCCTCCAATGCGACCTGAGGGAAAGCAGACCAACAGGAATTGCTGTGACTGTCACCCTGGGTCACTGAGAAAGTCCTCATGGACAAGAAGATGCATTGAAGGTTTGAGGATGCACCATGATCCAGGTCTAAATGCTGCTTGTGCCTTTTATTTGTAGAGAAGACAAAATCAGGAACAGTAGTTATCTCTTACGAGATATGATAGCTCTGCACGTGCAAGAGGTTTTATGTGGCACTTCACTCCCAGACACCTGTGAGACTGAGTCACGGAGAGGTATTTTGTGTCAGGGAGAGGCTAGTCCCAATTAGCAGGGAGCAGATCAATTTTAAAGGAATGTTTTGTAAGGCTGACTTAGAGGAGAGCCAGAAGTATTTGTGAAAGAGTTCTGTAACAGGTAGGAGATAAAAAAAATGGATTGGATTTTTTCCTGCAAAGCACTGAAAGTAATTCTGGCATTTTTGATTGGCTGGACTCGAAACAGAGTAGAGTGAACAGGACAAGCCTTCCTCACCGCTCATGGAAGATACCACAATGATGCTGCCCTGGGACTCCTGCAGCATGCTCAGTGCCGATATGGTCAGCTGCACGTAACTCAAGAAGTTGATCGTCATGGACCCCCTCACTGCTGCTATGTCCGCTTTGAAAGGGCCAAAGGATATGCTTCCTCCCACATGGTTCAAAACCAAGTAGTCAAGACCCCCTGAAAGAGAAGAGAGAACATAGGTTCATCGGAAGCTTAGGGCTTCATTCCTGGACAGGTGTAGGTGAAGGCTTCATCTTCTCTTCACGGAGAGCGGCTACTCTCTGTTCATGAATCTGCTTATTAAAGGAAGAGCTCCACTGACTGGCATGTATTGGGTCTGCATGGCTGGACCTGCTTCTGGCATGTTATGGTTCTTGTTAGCATAGGAATGGGGACCCATCCATGTCTCTTGGGTCATCCTCTCCTACTCCCTTGTTTTGGAGAGTGGCCCTTGTAAAGACAAAAACAGCACGGAGGTTGGAACTAGGCTACTTGGAATACTTTCTCCATGGTAATTCTGGAAGAGCAGTTACTGTTTTCTGAGTACTAGGTGGTCAAAGCTTTACCCAGGCTATTTCCAATATCTTCAATGACCTTCTGTGCTGCAGTGAGGTTGCTCATGTCTGCTACGATGTGGCTGGCAGAACTTGCTCCCAGGGCCAGACACTTCTTTGCCACCTGGAGAGAAAAGAGGATGCTCAAAGCTGCTGCCTACAAGTGCAGTATTCCTGCTGCAGCTGTTTGTGCAGCGCAGAGAAGAGCACGCAGCCTTAGTGCAAGAGGAGATGTTTGTGCCCGCAGAGCTAAACTGCATGTCTGCTTGGAGAGAGCCTGAATTTTCTGTTATTTAATTGCTGTCTTGCATTCTTACCTGCTTGAGCTGCTCTTCCCTCCTGGCAGTGAGGAACACATGGGCTCCCAGGCGAGAAAACTCATAGGCGATTTGTTCCCCGATGCCCGTGCTGGAGCCTGTGACCAGCACACGCTTCCCTCGCACCATATCTGCATGGGGGAGGTGGGTGGAAGACTGTTAGCAGGGAGTTTTTTCCCCCCTTCTTTCCATAACAGTGAAGTAGTTTTGGTAACAGCCTGTTTAGTAGACTACTGCAGTAGAGGGTGAAATGTGATTGGGCAAGTTGCAGAGGGCAAAGCTGTGTTGTGTTACCCCGTTTTGGTCACTGGTGTGTGCTGGTGGGAGGAGTGGTCAGCCCTTACCTTTCTAAACCAGTTCTTGTGTCTTGTGTGCTGCTTACAAATGCATCTCCACCTGGGAATTCCCAATCTGAAACTCGCAACAAGTGCCAGAAAGGTGGCTGTCTGTGGGTTTCTTTTAGAAAGTATTACCCCGACCAACTCTTTTGCTGCTGAATAGGGATTGAATGTCCCTTTTCTTTTTAAATCACAATTTAGAAAGCACTTGTTTCAACTGTGACTTTGCAAAGGAGAAGCATATTCTGTTTCTTTTCAAGACACCTGTTTCTCTTTGCACTTTGAATGGCATCACCAAAACTTATTTCCCAGCTGCTTCTCATGAGCCACAAGCTCCATATTTCAACACTCCCTTTAAAATAGACTTTCCCCTTTAACTCTCACTCTGACTGAAAGCGACAATCGCATAAATCCGGTAGAGCTTTAGGAAGTGTCTTCAACCCATTTGGCTGCGGGCAACTCAGTAAATTGAGGTTATTATTTCTTTTCATACTAAGCTCTGAAAAATGCATCAAAAAGCACTAATTTCTATCTTGACTTTAACACTTTTTTCCCCAAGCAACAAAGGCCTCGTGACTATGAGAGGGCTGTCCCAAGCCCACTTGTATGATGCCTTTAATTTCTCAAGGAGCCTCTGGCTTTCCTTACCTGCAGAAATGGTTTCTTCTTTGTAGAAGTAGTAGGCGCAGAGGCAGATGAGGAGGGAGATGACAAGCTTGGCTGCAGCCATGGTCAGATCTGTGCTCAGGGACCAGAGTGAATCGTTAAACCAAACAAATCCGTTCCAGGTGATAAACAGGGGAGGGGCGTTATTTGTTTTTGTCATGTGCTACCTGCCAAAGCACTCACTCCTACCCATCTGCAGTTTTTATCAGCCAGTGAACTCTGGGTCAGAGATTGAATCATTGTGGAAGTCCAGCTTTGAGAGTCCCAGAGTCCAGCTGGGTTTTCTTCTCCTTGGCTCTTTCTGGCATGAGCTTGTGTGATCCCAGTGGAAATTTGGATGCAGAATGTGTTTGAATCTTCCTATACATTTCTTTTTTTGCAAGCCTTTTCTCATAATAGAATAGCAGAGAATCCCAGAAATATTGTTATTTGCAAAACCCGCCTTTTGTTATTTGCTTATACTGAAGCTGCACAGATTGTCTGAGTTCTGCAACTCTGTACACTATGAACTCCTGAAATGCATTCTTTTTTTTTTCTCTCTTTTATGTTTAGCCTTAGCAATTGTTACCTGCTTAGTTGATGTTACTATCAGGGTGAGCAAGTAGGAATTTCTGATTGTCCATTGCATGATTTCCTGTTCTATGAGGACTTAGTACACAGGTGACAGACTACTCAGCTGCACACTCCTGCTGAGGACTCTTGCAGATAGAAAAGGTCATGGAAGTGGTAGGATAAGAGGAAAAGAATTAATGGGCCTCTTTGTGCCTTAATTCCAAAAGATCAAGATCACTTGTTAAACAGTAACCAGAAAAATCAAAGGTGTTTTTAAAAGCCCATATATCAGAATTTCCTCCTGCTTCAGAAAGAAAGCATCAGCCAGGAGAAATCTGGCATTTGAAAGACAATATTTCATAGTATTTGACAGATCTGTGATAGAAATGACCAGACCAGCAGGACTGGAGAGGCAAAATCCTCTATCAAAATTTTCTCCTCCTGACATCTCTTTGGTAATCTGCAAAGGCCAAGTTAATTCAGAACTCAAAACTCCTGCATCAGGATACATGGGAAATGGTGGCTGTAGTGATAAGAAACACTGATTGGCTGAGATCCGTGTCATTCCTCTCCCAAAGTCTCCGATCAGCCTCTGGAATTGAAACTATTAACTACCCTAGGAGAGGCTTTCTCAGAGGAAGACTTCATTTCTTGTGCCCAAGCCCTAGTCTGAGGGAACCAAACAGGTACTTGGCACTGGTTTGAAATGCCTCTTTTTTTTTTTTTTTTTTTTTTTCTTCAGCTGCAAAGTCAGGGAAAGGGCGTCGTGCAAAGCAGTTTCATGGAAAGAAGAAGCCTTTAGAAGGTGGATTTAGTCCCTTTCATTCCAAGATTCCTGAAACTCCCAAGATCACCATGCCTAAGGTCTTTGGACCTTTTCCAGAAGTTGTGAATAAGCAGGTTTGTCCATAGGAGCAATCTGACTCTACATGTGGGAGGCTGCTCTTGCACCCTGTCTGCTAGGTACAAGTCCTGCTGTCCATGTGCAGTCTGTGCTGCCTTCTCTGGAGTACAGTCCATGAAGCGTCTCCAGCTGCAGGACTCTGCTCTGAGGACCTGCACACATTTGGAGAGAAGACTTGCCAAATATGAAGTAGCTTTTACTTGCTCTGGGAATTCCAGGCCCTTTGAGAGGAAAGGAGAAGTATACATTATAAGGCACTCCCAGTTCCTCTATCCAGACCTCAGGAGCTTGTCCAAGTAGGAACAGCTGTAAGGAAAAAGGGAAAAACAGTAGCTGTTGGCTTAGCTGTCTTCATGATGTAAAAAAAGAAAAGGCTTTTTTACTGTTGTCTAGAATGTGCTTTTATAAACCATAGGTGGACAGAAATGCAACTTCAAGCCCTGACCTGAAGCAGCAGTGGGCTGGTGTATCAACGATGAGCCAGAAAAGGTAGGAATGATTGAAGCATCAGTCTTCAGGCTCTGAAACACTCTTTTTTTCCCTCCCGTGAGTTTCAAACAATAGCATGAGGATTACTTCCTTTTTGTTTAGTCTCTTAGAACAATTATTTCCTCCCTGCCCTCAGCACCTGCTTTTGTAAATTCTGACTAGATTCAGAGAATAAAGCTGAACACTTAGTCAGTTCTCTCCCTGAATTTGTCTTCCCACAGCATGGTTGATTTGCGTCCTATAGTGCTCAACCCTGGAGGTTTCTATAACTCTCTGCAGGCCGGTAACTGCATGAATAAGCTGAGACACACAAACATCTCAAGGTAGGTCTTTGCTAGTTACCTGCAATGGCACAGCCAGCTTTGATAGCCCTGCATTGTACATTGCCTCACAAAGAGTCCCAAAGGGGTGACAGAGGTGGTGTTGGTCTGTGTTAACAGTGATGCAGGTGAGGCTTTTGGTGTAGGAACTTTATTTAGGCTTTCTGTGGCATTTCCTAGTTTGGTGAACTTGCTTCCTAGTGGTGTCTGGGGAACATGGTAAGGGGTAAAGTGCTCTGATGCTCTCAGACGAGTCAAAATCCAATTTTGCTGGATCAGATTAGTAGGAAAAAAAAAAGAACTTTGTCATCTCAGCTTCATATGCTGATTATATTTTTGCTTATTAACATATAGTAATAAACCATGAACAGCAAATTTACTGTAAATGATGCTGTTCCTGGTAACTTACAGGTATAATCAGTGAAGGCCCTGGATGGTGTAGCTTATTTATCATTTATCTGTGATTCAGAAGAAGCGCCTCAACTCCTCTTGTGGGTGCTCAGTTGCTGAGCTGGGGAAGAGGCAGGAATAGATGTGGCAGGTTTAGTTACCTGTCGCGTTGCCTGTGTCAAGTGATCTGAAAAGTTTTCTTATTCCAGATTGCTTGGTGGTGCTTCCATGCCTTCTCCCCCACATGCTGACCCTGCTGGCACTAAACCTGCAGCCCCTGTGCCTACCACACCAATGTCCTGCAAGTTTCAAGGTGGCGCAGAAGAAGAAATGGACAGTGAGAAACCCGGACCCAGTTCATCTTCTAATGGGGCATAATTGTCTCATGCTACATCAAAGGCCTACGTGAATAAACTCTCCGTATAAGCTCTGTGGTTGTGTGTGGAGCCTCTGCTGTGCCTTAGTGATGATTGCTCCACCGCTTTGCTTAGCAGGACAGTCGCACTAGGATAGAGATGGAGTGACCTTATTGAGCTTTTCCTTCACCACTGAGCAGCAGGTATCTCGCTGGGAAGTGGGATCTTCACCAAACGGGAGCAGTATGCAGGTATGGGTCATGAACTTAATTTCTGAACTCAGCTTCTAAAGGAAGCATCTCCTCAGGCCCATTATTTCCAAATCTTGAAACCCTCACAAGCATCTAAGTCCCTCTAGCTTCTGTAGAAACTGAGTACCTAAGCATCCTTTAAAAATTGTTATTTACGTGCTCCTGCATTGATTGGAAGCAACAACAAAGCAAACAAGAGCGTTGTACCGTATAGCCAGTTCTCACTGCTTGCCTAGTAGCTCTTTTAGCGATGATTTTGGCACCCTCGCTTCCAACTAGTCATTAGTTCTTATCAAAATGTTAACACAGAACATGTTATATGAAGGGTAAGACTCGGGCATTTCAATTTGCTAAATGGAAATTCAAACAATTAAACTTTTCATAGCAAGAAAGAGTGGCAGATTCATGCTGAAGGTCAGTTCAAAAATTTAATGTTCCTGTTTGGGCAAAACTGAATTCTATAACCCCCATATAGTTTAATATATCTCAAGGTACCACTCTAAGAATCAACAGAACATGGTTACCCACTAGTGATGGATCCGCTGTAAGAAGTGTGCAAAATTACATCTGTGAATAGCTTCAGCTTCCCTCCAGAGGGAGGCCTATTGTACAGACTGAATTGTACTATTCTCTTATTTCATCAAATGTTAGTAATTACCTCCTGCATTTTTGCAATGGAACAAGTGAATCTAAACTGACTATTGAGGCTGTACTTGAATACATCATATGAGGGAAATTACAGTGTAAATAACAGTTTTGTAAACAATTTTATTTTGCTACAGAACTATTAATCATCAACATCTTCAATAGTGCACTCTAGGAAACGGAGCAGCCACACCAGAAGCAGCTCTGGTCAGATTAGCTAAGATAGACTTCCCTGACATCTCAAAAATACATTATTTTTAAAGGGTTCAGACAGTAACAGGCTTAACAGGCCAGCTGACAGCAGGGACAAGTGCTTCTTCCCCTCCTTGTTGGAAGATGTCAGCCTTGCGTTTGGTGCTTTCCAAACGTCTCCTGCAAGAGACGTGTTCTTGTTCAGCTTCTCTTTTGAACCGTGTTTTCTGTTACAGATTCCTCCCAAGTGCAAGGCAACTGCAGGTCCTCCTGCCTCCTTTTGCTCTCTGCAGCTGCAGTGTTAGTGGCTCTCCCAGCTGACAGGGTGGTGATATGACCCTTCTGTGCTATTCTAACACATCATCTTACTCAAACTCCATCCTCCATTCTTCTCTTGGCTTAACTATAAGAAAAGTATTGCGCCAGAAACAGAATTCTGATCATCCTGTCCCACTGACTGCAAAGAGAAGGCACCGTTTACAACAGCAGGGTAAGGGAAGAGGGAAAAAAAGGACATTTTTTTTCATTATTCCTCTGTTCCCAAGTAAGTGGGGATGATTTCAGTGCAGAGAACTGGCTTGGCTGGCACGTGCGGGGGTTGCTGCCCTCTCCTGGGCTTCTCCAGGGCTGTGCGCTGGTCTCACAGCTGCCTCTTTGGTTAAAGTATTCCCACTTTGGAGATGATATAGGTCCTGCAAGAATGGAGGGAAGAAGCTGCTTTATAGATGGAATTGGTTATTTTACACAGCAGTGCTTTGATTAGATGGACTAATTCAATCAGGCACCGCTTTCCAATCAATAAAAATCACAGTGACTTAACAGATCTTAATGAATCTCTGCATTACAAGGAAAGATTGTAGCACTAATAGCGCTGATCAGGTGTGCGGCATCTGCATCTTATTTCACGTAGCTTCCCTTGCCCATTTTTTGAGTGTTTGTGCTCAGGTGAATCAATGTGCTTTTCCTTTATGATCACAGATAGTAGACCTGTGGCCCACCAGAATGCACCAGTTAGAGAAAAAAAAGTGTGCATTATCAGAATATATTTTTAGTTAGTTCATCTCAGTGTCTTTCTGGCAGGATGTCTCAGTGTTTGATGAGCATGTGAGCAGGGACAATCTCTGCCCTGCTGGGTGACCGAGTGCGCAAGGCGCTCACCTTGTGAACACGTTTCTCCTCAACAGGCGCCAGTCCTCAGCTTGCTGGGTCAGTGGGCATTGATCAGAGGCAGCAGCTCCCCACAGCGCGAGTTCAGCTTCAGCGACGCAAAGTGATCCAACCTGGTCGGCCCGATGTTCAGGACCGCGATGGGCAGCCGCTTCTCCCGGGCGGCCAGAGCAAAGCGGTAGCCCGAGTACACCTGCACGGGGGGCAAGAGACACCCCTCAGCACAACAGGCACAAGGGGCGAGAGGAGAGCACGGTGATGGTCGTTGGTAGTGGGAAAAGGGGCAGGAGGTACTTGCTGTGTTACGCAGCTGAACTTAATTCGAGCAGGAAATTTCTTTACTCAGGCGTGCACTGAAAAGAGCAGCTTTTAAACTCTGTCACTGAAGAGTTTTACCACAGAAAATATTTACATTGAAGGGGAATGTCCTTGTTTTCCAGTAAATCTCTGCACCAACTTTTGTTAGTTACTATAGGTACTTAAGTCCTTCTGCTATGATGGTTCTCACGTGGTCCAGCTCAGGAAGTACAAGAATGAACCTGAGGTATTTCAGTCATTCCTGTACTAAGAATGAGGAGCTCCAGAAGTGCAGGCTCAAGGAATTTGTCCCTCATATCCTGAAGCCAAGAGAATCACAACAGGACAGCCTTGTTCTGGGAGGCATTAGAGTAGTTTTTCTTATGTAGATTGTAATTTTATAATAGAAGGTTGCTGCTGGAAAACATCAATTATGCAAACTCTTCTCCAGAAACTTCCCCAAGTTAAACAACAGGGTGTTCAGACCACGTTACCTTATTGATAAAACAAGGCTAATGGAGAAACACTGTGAAACAAAGATAGTCCTAAGTGACAAGCAAAGATTTTCTGTTGTCTTCGTCAGTTTAGGAACCAGAGATCCTAAAATCTGGTATTTCACCCAGTGTACATGATGCCTAAGAAGCCACCAAAGGCTAAAAGCTCGAGCAAAGAAATGCAGGGTGGTGATCTCTGCAGGGCTGGGTTGTGTCACGGGTCCTGGCTCTACAAGGGAACCTTTGCAGTGACAGAGCATTGCAGGAGAGGGCAGAACGTGTGAACGTTATTTATAGCAGCTTCAAGGAGATTGATGTTGGAGTGACAGAGAAGCCCGAGTAGGGCAACTGTGAAGGTGGATTCCAAGGACAGTAAGAATAAAATACCAGCAGAGGCCATAGATCAACATGCCAGCAAACAGCAGTCCCATGTTGCGGCCCCAAGGACAAAACGGGAATCAAGGAAGGCAGGAGCACTTGGTTACCTGCATGGAGGATCCGGCCACCAGCATGGAGTCCGACTCCGCCAGCCGCTGGTGCACGAAGTCCACCTTCTCCCGGCTCACTGTGTCCCCAAAGAAGGTCACGTCGGGCTTCAGGATCCCGCCGCATTTGCTGCAGGCCGGCACTCGGAAGGTGCGCACCTGCTCGTCCGTCAGGAAGACGTCCCCGTCGGGAGCCACTCCGAGCGCTTCGGCCTTCCAGGTGGGATTCAGAGCCTCAAAGCGCTCCTGAAGCTCCGAGCGTGACGTTTGGTCTCCACAGCCCAGGCAGGAAACCCTGGAAGGCAGAGCAAAGCCTTAGGGAGCTCCTTTCAGCCGGAGCCTGGTGCCCTTGTCCCTGTCCAGGGTGTCCATCAAATAGCACCGCTCAGTGCACTGTCTTTCGATCTCTACTTGACAGTCCAATTAAGAGCTCCTTAAACAGTAATAATTAGTTACACCTCTGAAAGAACCCCCTCCCGGCCAGCCAGCCAGTGGTCCCCACTCCAGAACTCGTTGCTTTTCAGGGATGCTCCAGAGGAAGCTCGGAGGCCGGCTGTGTCTTCCCGTGCGGACACCAGAGCAGTCACAGGCAGCAGCGGCTCCTCTCCAGCTCTCTCGCTGGGTTTCCCTGGCACTACCACCCTGCTCCCTTCACCTGAGCAAAGGGCATTTGCTATAGCAAGGAAAGGGGAGATTCTGACCCAGAAACTAATGGGGATGTTCCACAAAACGCTCCCAGTGTCTCCTGTGCGGGTACCTGTGCGTGCAGCCGTGCAGCTCCGTGAGGCGCCGGCTCCCCGCTTTGCCGTGCAGCGCGTCCACGTTCTGCGTCACCAGCCAGTGCAGCTTCCCGCGCCGCTCCCAGTCCCGCAGCACCCAGTGAGTCGCGTTGGGCCCCCGCGAGGAGAACTGGGGCCAGCCCACGAAGTTCCTGGCCCAGTAGCGCTGCCGGGCCGGGGCGCTGCGCACGAACTCGCCGTGCTGCACCGGTCGCCGGTCCGTGCGCGCGTACAGCCCGACGCCCTCCGAGCGGTAATCCGGGATCCCCGACTCCGTGGAGACGCCGGCTCCGGTCATGACAAACAGCTTCTTGGACCGCGAGATGAAGTGCTGCAGCTCCTCGACCTCGCCGGGGTCCGGCGGCAGACACGCGGGCACGAAGGTCAGGTCCGGAGAGCTCCGGGACGCAGCGTGGCAGCAGAGGGGCTGACGGCTGACGGCTCCGCAGCCTCCCAGCACCTTCCTGGCTGAAAACATGCGCTGGAAGCAGAAAATGGGACAGGGGAGGAGAAGGAAAGCGATGAGTGCATTTCATTCTCATGGGTTTTGGCTTTTTCACATCTAGCATTAGCTGTGTTCGGCCCTCCTTGTGCAGAGGTTTAATTTCCCACGTGAATTACCTAAAAAGGACAGTTCGGGGGAAGCGATAATACGCTTGGAGAATAACTAACGTGTCGCATTCCTCCCCCAGGCTGCTGCGCCACTTGGACGGTGTGTAAACTGCTTCTGCCGCTGGAAACGCTCCGTTTCTGTCACTTACCAGGGCACGGGGCAGCGTCAGGCGCTGCACAGCAAAGCGGCGCGGCGGGACAGGCGACAGAGCGAGCCCCGGGGCAGCCCCAGCCGAGGCCGGGGACACGAGAGGGGCCGCGGGACACGGCAGAGGCCGGGGCCGCCGCCGCCTCCGGGTCGCGCCGCCGGGAAGCGCGGTCACCGGGAGAGCGGGGCCGACCGCGGGAAGACTACGGCTCCCAGGCGCCAAAGGGAAAGAGGGGGCTGGACCAAAAGCTTCCGGGGATGCGAAGGAGGGAAATTTAAACGTGCTGGAAGCAACAGAACGGCCCGCAACGGCACGACAAGGAAAGCGCTGGCTGCGGACTGCCGCGCACGCGGCTCCTCTCGCTTTGGTGTGGCGCTGCGCTCGCCCTCGCAGGCCGGGGCGGGTGAGGAGGGAGCGTGGGGACCATGACGCGGCGCAGCGTGGCCGGGCCAGCCCCCAAGAAGGGGCTTCCCGGGGGATCCCGGCGCCGCTGCCGCCCAAGGAGCCCGAGGGGGCATCGCCCGAACGGGACCCACCGGGCACCTCCTGCCGCGCCCCCAAGCCACGCCCCCTCCTCTGCATACTGTTTATTTGCATAAAAATTTGCATCCGGCGCCCTCCCGGCACCCCTCGCGCGCCGCCTCCCGCCCGCCGCGCCGC